>JBBBDQ010000945.1:5325000-5385000 GCA_037127315.1 Ascarosepion bandense | reverse complement strand
TGCTTTCATAAACCATTGTAACAACTATTACAATATTAATACTGTATCGAGTACTCTTTATAAAAGTAAATGCTTGAACAGTGGGTTTTAATCTACGTGTTCTTTAACTTTCTTGCTATATATATATATATATATACACTCAAACAAATTTATGTTGTATGTTTACAACCGTATATGAATACAAAGGTTTCCAACCGAATACCTTCACACATTGTTACCAGAGAGTTAATTAATAACTTTTCAAAATGATCGTTAATTAACATATCCCTTACAAACCTGATATAATTATCTTCAATTGAATATAAACCGATCGCACAAATTCAATTATGAAATCGTTGTAAATTCGAAAAGCGTTGTCTTCTGAAGATTTTCAAACATTAATTAAATCAACATTTAAACTTAGACATTAAAATAATTTCTTTCGAAACTTTATTCTAGCAATTATTTTCCATGTGCAAGTCTTTAATTAGTAAAAAACCTGAGCTGGTATTAATAAACTGTTTCTATGAAATGGAAACTGGATTATATTGATTGATAAGTAAGGTCTCCTATGTTATAAATCAAGTTTCAGATCAGATACATTAATAAAACTTGTATCAACATGAAGTAAATTTATTTCTCTTCAAATATACGAGGGATGATCAAAAGTCTTTAATCTTATAAAACAAATTTTATATCAGATACAAAAATTGTAATATATTACCTTGAACAGAGAGGTTATTGACAGCCGTGAGTGAGGCCAACAAAAGAGAATGGTGGTTGACAGATATATACAGTCTTGGATAATGTCAACAGTCAGTTTAGGTGCCATACGTGATACACGCTTGGGCGATCATGTCTCGAAAGAGACATGACTGACTGGGCAGAAGATTATCCCGCAGTAGGTTGCCATTGCTTTCTGCGGTAGACTGGTTGCCGACCAAGGCTATAGAACCCAATCTGTCCTGTTATTTAACCCATAACTGGAAGGAATAGACGGATTAATACCTTTCCTAAGGGTATTTGCGCGTAAGTGAATACAATGGATTCAGCTGGAATTCGAACTCGGCTCCCCGGTTTCTCGTTCCGAGCCGATATCCACTGTACCACAATAGAATAAAATAAAAATATAACACAACAAATGGCTTGAAAGGCAATGGCCACCAAGGATATGTTTAACATATACACTACCGGCCATAATTATTAGGCCATCAAAGTGTTTAAAAAAATTATGTATTTTATACTATTTTTTAAATATTTATTGCCTAGTGCATAATTGTAAATGAAAACAGAATATTTCTTTTGTTAATACTGCACAATAACATGTGCATGAAATGAATTTATAAATATTTAATAATTAACTATATTGCAGTTTCATCAATGAAACAAGAAAATTTAGGTTGAATCAGTACTCAGTTCATTTTTGCTTCCTTGCCTTGTAAAATTTTGCAAAGAAATGATAACAAAAAACATTCTATTTTCATTTAGAATTATCTACTTGGCAATAAAAACTAAAATAGTATGAAATAAATCATTTCTTTTAAGAACTGGGGTGGACTAATCATTATGGACAGTAGTGTACATCCGGCTATAGAATCCGGTCGTAGAAGACGTCAACAAAACGACAACAGGGAAAATCAAAATCGCTATACAAAGTCAAAGACAGAAAACTCCTGCTAACTTCTGACTCCCAAATGCTCCTTTGTGTGCGTGATCTCCTACTCCACACAATGTCACCGACGAAGAATAAAAATACAAGATAATATTTTTATATATACGTATTTCCCAATGTCTGTAAAGACGATCGTTGTTTGCCCAGATCCAACGATAGTCAGTCAGTTAAGTGCCATACGTGATACACGCTCTGGGTGATCATGTCTCAAAAGGACATGACCATGACTGATTGGGCAGAAGATTATCCCGCAGTAGGTTGCTATTGCTTTCTGAGGTAGACTGGTTGCCAGCCAAGGCTATAGAAACCAATGTTATATTATTTAACCCGTAACTGGAAGGAAGAGACGGATTAATACCTTTCCCAAGGGTATTTCTGCGTAAGTGAATGCAAGAAATTCAACTGGAATTCGAACTCGGCATAACGATTTCTCGTTCCGAGTCGATATCCACTGCACCACAAATAGCGTAATTAAACTTGTAACAGAAGGAATAAATTATTTCTCTTGAAATTCCAACTGCTTAAAAACAAGGAGCCTCTCCAGTCCTACAAAATAAGTGTTTCTTTTAATTATGAAGTTCAACGGATATGCATGGACTCCACGTTTGTATAATCTGTTTTGAATAAAACTTGTACCAATATGAAGTAAATTTATTTCTTTCCAAAAATGCCAAATACAGGTGCGGGATACTAAAATCAAGCAGGTGCAAAAATTCAGATACCTGGAAACTCTTTTAAATATGAGATCCGAAGGCGAATTGGTATGGCGAAGGATGCGTTCCAGAAGTTGAGTAGAGCATTAAGAGACAGGACGATTTGGCTAGAAACAAAGAAAAGAGGACTGGATTGCAATGTGATGTAAGTTCTTCAAATGGCAGTGAATGCTGGACAATATCATCAAAGACGAAGGATAAACTTGAAGCGACTGAAATGTGGTTCTACAGAAGCATGGTTGGTATAAAGTGGGGGATCAGTTCCATATTACAATCAATATATAAAATGACCCCTGACTTTATGGTCACATCAGTTTCTATACATTTATATTCCTGAGATCCAAAAGCACAAGGATGCATTCCAGAACCTGAGTAAAGTATTAAGAAACAGAACATTTACTCTAGAAACAAAGAATAGAGTCTTGGATTGCTATGTGTTGTCAGTTCTTTAATATGGCTGTGAATGCTGGACAATATCATCAAAGATGAAGGATAAACTTGAACCAATTGAAATGTGGTTCTACAGAAGGATGCAGCGGATATCATGTGAGAAATTATGAGGTTTTAGAAAGAATTGAAACGAAAAGGAAAATAATACTAACCATCAGGAAGAGACAGCTGAAGTTCCTGGGATATGTAATGAGGAAGAAGGGCTTGGAGAACCTGATACTAACAGGCTAGATAGAGAGAAAAAGAGATAGAGGAAAGCAGCAGATAACATATTTGAAGGGCCTGAGCTGGTGGATGCCAGAACGAGGGTTGTGCGGTGTAACAGGAGAAAACGTGCTAAGAGCCACCAGGGATAGAGAGACGTGGAAAGTCATGATCGCCTACGTCCTGAAGGGACATACAAGAAAAAATATATGCCAACAGTTTATAAATGATTATTTGAATATAAAGTAGGGGATCAAATCTATATTACAATCAATATATAAACTAATCCCTCATTTTGTGGCCATGCTAGTTTCTAGACATTTGTATTCTAGATTTATGAGCTTGAGCTCGTGGATGGCAGAGCGGGTTTGGGTGGTGTAACAGGAGACGGCGTGCTAAGAGCCACCAGAGATATGGAGACGTGGGAAGCCATGATCGCCTACGTCCTGAAAGGACAAGGCACAAAGAAGAACATATATGCCAACTGGTTATAAGAAATTATAATGTGGGCATAAAGTAGGGGATCAAATCTATATTATAATCATTATATAAACTGATCCCTCATTTTGTGGCCATGCTAGTTTCTATACATTTATATTCTAGATTTATGGGCTTCAGCTAGTGGATGACAGAGCGGTGTTTGGGTGGTGTAACAGGAGAAGGCGTGCTAAGAGCCACCAGGGATAGGGAGTCGTGGAAAGCCATGATCGCCTACGTGCTGAAGGGACAAGGAACATAGAAGAATGAGATTGATAAGTAAGTTTTCCCTTTTTGAGTCAGACAGAGTAACGGAATTGGTATCAGATAATTTCACAATTATCTGATCAGTTTTCAATTCTGCAAACTATATTTATACTCTAGAACTGAAATGATAATGTAATTTAAGTTTTCTTCCGAGCAGTCCATCGCTTTTCTATATCGTTTTTGTTGCATTTACTTATTGCTTTTGTTGCGCATTAGGCAGAAATTAGTCGGCACTTCATTCCATCTACACTCCTTGTTTTCTAATTTGATTTCTGTTAACCTGCATACTTTATAATATAGAATGAAAAATCTGCAATGATAATTGTCCTGGCAAATTCAGTCATTTTTCATCGAAAATAAACTTACTCAGACTTTATGGATTTAGATTCAGTGTTAATTTGGCATCAAGGTGTTATGGTGAAACACACCTATTATATAGGGAATAGACTCTCCCACCTAACTTAAGTAGGGATATTAAGACGAACGGGAGTCAGTCGATTTTGGACGATGTTAGTCGACAGTTAGTCGAATACGAAAGTAGTCAGCGACCTGGCAAGTTAATACTGCGTAATTCATATTATATAAAGTTCGTAACGTTTTGTACGTCGAACCTAGTAGGACCGACTTTACCACAAATACTAGCCGCAACTACGAAAATAACACCACAGCAATTCTGGTGACGAGGATGAGATAAAAAGAATTTTTTCCACTCGCCAAAAGACAATTTTAGTAACGAGGATTCGGATATTGGACGAAGATATCGGAGGAAGATCCAATTCACTCGGTTTAATAAAAAAAAATTTTTTTCTCTTTTTTACTCAACTCATCAAAAACAATTTTGGGCGACGAAATTCGCACTCATATGGAGAAAAAAAAATTCGCTCACCACAATAATTTTGGCGACAAAGTCTCGCATTCACGTTGTTACAAATAAATAAAAAAAATAAAGAAAACTGTACTCCTACGGAGTAATGTTTTAGTGTGTGAGTGTTATGGTGACACACACATATTCTATAGTAAATAGACTCCCCTACCTAATTTAAGTAGGAATAGTAAGAAGAACGAGGGTCAGTCGATGTTGGACGATATGTATTCCCTTCAATTTGACAGCAAATTCTGGGCAATCTCACCAAAGAAGAAAAACTTGAAGCAACTTAAATGTGGTTCTAGAGACGGTTGCTGAGGATGCTGTAGGGAGACAATAGTTGTCTTCCCTTAAGGGGAACAACAATTGTCTTCTCTTTTGAGGAACTTTTTTTTATCTGGGTTCAGTTCCCTTCCTGTCTATAGTGTGGGTAACCACGAGGACCATTTGCTGACTTACCGGTATCTAATTCCTTGACATATTGGACAACATGAACGTTCTTCTTGTTTTGGGACGTACTTAAATATCCTTAATGTATTGTACTTGTTTGTGTTTTATTAACTACCTATTTGTTATTGCCATGTAACTTGTCCTTTTTTTATTACACGTGCTACGACCGTGTGATATTCATATTGCTTATATTAGTATCGTGTAACTGGAAATATCGCCGGTTCGCAACCAATACTAATAATACCACTGACAGAACATGTGAACAATGACGAGATGGATACGAAATAGAAACTGATAATTAACACCATGGAAAGACAGCTGAAGTTTCTGGACATGTAGTGAGGAAGGACGGCATGACGAATCTGATACTCACTGGACGGATAGATGAAAGGGAAAGAAACGCGTGACGTACTTGATGAACTTGAGCAGATACGGATGACAGGATAAGCGAGAAAGCTTGGTAAAAGCTGTAAGGATTACAGATATGTGGAGGGTCATGATTGATTACGCTTTGCAAGGACAATAGAAGAATAAAGAAAAATTAAGTAGGTTACCCGCTAATTTCTTCTCATCCTCTTGGAATCGATGTGTTTTCTGTGCGTAAAATTTTGCAAGCCTTTGTTTCTCATTATGTATTCTAGAAATTTACAATATAAAAATTAATTTCAATCATATCTTTGTTGGTTCAATTTAATTTAAAACTTTTTCACTTACACATATGCTCTGTCCATCATATTCCCAAGAATCTTCTGCGGAACCATATATGTGTTGCCTCAGTTCTCTTTATCTTTGAGAAAATTGTCCAGTATTCACTGCGTGGTAGGAGAATTTATATATATATATATACATTTTTTTTTAATCGTGTCGCCTCAAGCAAGTCATTTTACTGCCACTGTTGTGCAGGGGGTTACATAAGAGGAATGTTATGAAGAGTGAGACGTTCCAGGGGGTGTCAAGAAGAGAGTAGGAGAGGGAAAAGATTACTGATGAGACTGGGGTGGACGAGGAGAAATGTTATGAGGAGTGAGAAGATGCAGGGGGTGTCAGGAAGAGAGTATGAGAGGAAAGAGATTACTGATGTGAGTGGGGTGGACGGGGAGGAATATTATGAGGAGTGAGAGGTTGCAGGGGGTGTCAGGAAGAAAGTAGGAGAGGGAAGAGATTACTGATGAGAGTTAGGTGGACGAGAAGAAATATTATGAGGAGTGAGAGGTTGCAGGGGGCGTCAGGAAGAGAGTAGGAGAAGGAAGAGATTACTGATGAGAGTGGGGTGGACGGGGAGGTATGTTATGAGGAGTGAGAGGTTGCAGGGGGTATCAGGAAGAGAGTAGAAGAGGGAAGAGATTACTGATGAGAGTGGGGTGGACGAGGATGAAAGTTATGAAGAGTGAGATGTTGCAGGGGGTGTCGGGAAGAGAGTAGAAGAGGGAAGAGAGTACTGATGAGAGTGGGGTGGATGTAGAAAAGTAAGAGAGAGAGAGGATGTAAGTTGGTGTGACAGGAGATGACTATTGACTTTACATTTAAATTCTTGGAGATTGTAACTGTCTGGAAAGCAAGTATGCGGAAAAGAATTCCACAGGTGGGAAGTGCGAGAAAAGAAGCTGATGGAGTAGTTCGTGACATTGCATTTCAGTAATATTTTCTTTGTTTTTAAAGAATTGCTTTGCTTATTCGTTATTTTACAAAAAACAACAAAAAAAAACAAAAACAAAAAAGGACAAGCCGCGAGAGGCGCAACAAACTGGTGCCGTCATCAAGATCTGAACTTGGTTACCACGGCCACAACGTGGGGTCCTAACCATTAGACGATCACAACCACCAACCAACTTTTTAACCCCTTCGCAAAGCTCGGCACCCTTGGTCCCCGCCACAGATGCTTTAACTTTTTAAACATTAAATTTTACAACGTGGGCAAGGGAGATCACCGTTAGAAGAGTCAAATTGAAGACCATCTACTGAATCGACACTATCAACGACTACCCGCGGGAGGTGTCACATGTGTTTTAAAGGTGTATCCCATCGACTTTGATCGGGAGCATAGTATAATCAGGATCCTTTTGGTGGTTGCATAGTATGCGATTCGCTAGGTTTACACAGGGATTTTCATTCTCCTTAGCCAGAACCAAGGTTATTTTGCTATTTAACCCATAGCTGGAAGATAAGAAATGAATCCATACATTTTCAAATGTTACTTATAGGAAACTAAATGTAACGAACTCAACCGGAATTCGAACTCTGGTTTCAGATTCTTTGTTCTCTATCGCGAAATACTTGCATATCTAAAATGTCCGTATGTTTAAATCCAACCCCCTGAAAGTTTAATTCACCAATTGAGCTGTTTTCTTTTGATTCACTGTAATCAGAACAATTGGATTCTTTTTTGGTTTGTGTCGTCGTAATTTTGATGTTGGCTTTTTAAAAAGTAAAACAAGTGATTGTATTAAACATTCGTAGAACTATTTCGCTCATGTAGTCAATATTGATTTTAATATAGGCTGTTATCAAGGAGCCCATCTTTAGTCATGTCATGCATCGAAACACGCTCAGACATTCAAGATGGCAGCCGATGTTATTCGGCTGTTTTATTTTCACGTCTTTTCAATTCTTTTCTTTAGAGTTCAGTGACATTTCTGTAGCCTTGAAGATAAGTTCGAGTTTCTCAAAACAATTCGAAAAGAATAAAACGGATTTTGCCTCAACAAAACCTGAAATGTAATAAAACGCTTTCTCGCGCTTTGTTTCACTTGCATTCTAGGAAAAATCAAGTTTCACTTTCATTTTTATTCATTTTTTTTATTTTATTAATGCCTCGGTTTATTTTTTTGTTTTCCTAAGAATTTCTTTTCTTATTAATGAATTAGATTGTTCCTATAAATCGCCAGTCACCAAAGATTTTTGAAGAAGAAAAATAAAATAGAGTAAAGACTGAAAATTATGAATAAAAATGACTTGCAGAAGAAAGAAGGAAAAACCGGAGAAAATGTAAAGGAATAAAAAACGAGAAAAAACATAAATAAATAAATAAATTATAAATGAATTGAAAAAAAAGGAAAGGAAATAATGAATGAATGAAATAATGTATAATGAAAAACGGGGAAAGGAATTGAAAAACAAGAACAAATAAAGAAGATAATTTTGAAGAAAAAAAGAAGAATGGTGGACAAAAAGGATTAAATTTGTAAGGAAAGGAGAATGTCTGAATGATTAAAGTTAAGAAAAAAAAGAAAGAAAAATAGAAAGAATCAAAGACAATAAAAAGAAATTAAACAGAAATAAAAAAAGATAATCTAAAGAAACGAAAAATGAAAGAAAAAAAGATAAAATCATGAAAAAGAAAGAGAAAAAAATAAAAAGGAACAAAAATGAAGAAAAAGAAAGAAAATAAAAAAGGACAAAAAGAAAGAAAGCAAAAAAGAAAATACTGAAAAAAGAAAGAAACATTTGAAGGAACAAACAAATGAAAGAAAAACAAAAATAAGAAAAAAAAACAAAAACAAACAAAAAATAGAGATTAAATAACGAAAGAGAAAATATCGAAAAAGAAAGAAAATAAAGAAAAGTGACAAAGAAGAAGCAAAAATGAAAACAGAAAATGAAAAATAAAAATTGGAAGAAAAATAAAATGAAAGACAAAAGACGAAAAACTGGAAGAAAAGGAAAGAAGATAAAATTGAAAGGAACAAAAATAAATAAATAAATAAAAAATGGCAGTGAAAAGATTAAAAAGAAAGAAAGAAAAAAGAAAGGAAAAGAAAGGAAGAAATATTTCCTGTATATTGGAAGGAACATAAGTGATGAAAGAAACACAATGTAAGAAAACCCCAAATTAAAAAAGAGAGGAATTAATATTTATACGATAGAAACGAATAATGAAATAGAAAAAATATATTAGAAAGAAAAAGAAGATATGTCGAATGTTTAAATAAAAGGTGAAAAAAAAAAGCAAAAAGAAGGCCAATTGAAACCAAAGTAGTAAAATAGAAAATATTTCTTTTTCTATGTGCCATGTTCATTAAGAACGTGGGAGATCATGCCGCTCCACAACTTCCTGTTATTTGTAGATATTAACAATGCTTATCTTTTTTTAAAAAATCTCTCCTAATTCTATTCTTCCAAATATTTACAAAACGTTTTTAGGTAGGTTACTCGCTGCTTACCTCTGTCCCTCTAGTTTTCGACATGTTCTGGAGGATGTCAAATTTTCTAAGCACTCTTTCCTCATTATGTGTTAAAAAATGTCACCTGTTTCATTCTGATGCTCAATATACGTGTCTTTCTTGTTTCGATTTTCTTTAAAACATCGTCGTTTCTTACATATTCAGTCGACAGTATTCTCAGTGTCCTTATTATTGTGGTGTCTTCCCTTTTCATGATAATGGACTCGTCTAGAGTATACTTATACTCCTGCTATAGAAGCGAGACGGAAGATACCGACGTTCCACGGAGAATACAGCATTAGTAATTCATAGTAGCTCTGAAATTCACTCAGCGAGAATATTATTACGAAGCACCCGTCAGCTTCCGACGTGGACATACTACGGCTTCAACTGAGAGACTTGTATATATACTTCGTACTAACTCGTATTTCTGAATTACTAACCTGCGTTCAAGTTTGTATCCTTTACGTTAATATACTTATTTTTCTATCTCAAATTCTGGTTGTTTTCTCTTTATTTTGTGTGGTCCCCATTCCCGGGATCCACAAAATCTGTATTGTCCAAATTGAACAGAAAAAAACGACTGGATGGAAGTGTATTAGAAGATGGCCGCCTTAGATGACTCATCACGAATACAGCAATGTTATGTCAATCTAGACAAAGCATGTTCAGAACTATTTCGATTTGAAGGCAGACATCACTGTGATTTCTACCTTTCAGAATAACTGCGCCTTATTGTTGTGGTGTGTTCCCTTTTCATGAAGATGGACTCGTCTAGAGTATACTTATACTCCTGCTATAGAAGCGAGACGGAAGATACCGACGTTTCACGGAGAATACGGCGTTCATAGTAGCTCTGCGCTCCACTTAGTGAGAAGATTATTACTCAACATTCGTCAGCTTCCGACGTGGACATACTAAATATACTACGGCTTTACTTCAGAGACTTGTATATATACTTTTGTGGTGCAGTGGATATCGACTCGGAAGGAGAAATCGGGGAGCCGAGTTCGAATTCCAGTTGAATTCATTGCATTCACTTACGCACAAATACCCGTGTGAAAGGTATTAAACCCCTCTTCCTTCCAGTTATGGGTTAAATAACAGGACACATTGGGTTCTATAGCCTTGGCTGGCAACCTGTCTACCGCAGAAAGCAATGCCAACCTACTGCGGGATAATCTTCTGCCCAGTCAGTCATGTTTCTTTTGAGACATGATCGCCCAAGCGTGTAACACGTATGGCACTTAACTGACTGATTGAACATAATAGTTGAAAACAATTAAAGCTTCTACTGGTCATAAAGTGGGGGATCGGTTTTCTATTGTTATAAAGTAATGAACTGATCCCCCACAAATTACTACTTAATAATATAATACATTTCTTTCCGCTCTGCTATGAGTCAAATAACAGGACAGATTGGGTTCTATAGCCTTGGTTGGCAACCAGTCTACCGCAGAAAGCAATGGCAACCTACTGCGGGATAATCTTCTGCCCAGTCAGTCATGTCTCTTTCGAGACATGATCGCCCTAAGCGTGTATCACGTGTGGCACTTAACTGACTGACTAATCCGTATTCCTGGACTACTAACCTTCGTTCAAGTTTGTATCCTTATGTTACTACATTTATTTTTTATCTCAAATTCTGGTTGTTGTTCCTTTATCACATTCCCGGGATCCACAACACAATGTGGATCGACATTTTTGTGTGCTGCGAAGAAAAAAACAAAAAACAAAACAGAATAAAGAAACAAAATGACAATGATATTTAAAAATAAAAAAAAAGGATGAAAAACAAAGGGCAAAATATGGAATGGAACAAAGAGAAAATTTGAGAACAAATGACAGACTGTAAAAAAAAGAGAGAGACAAAGAAAGACGGTTTATTATGAAAAGAAAAATGTTTCAAGAGAGAATAAAGAAAAGAACGTGCGTGAAAGAAGAAAGAAAAATGACGATGTGAGGTGATGTGAAGTGATGTTTAGTACTAACCAGTCGCTAACCTTTTCCTACTTATTCTCAATGACGAGTTATATAGGCTCTCTCTTGCACTTATGCAAATTAGGCGTATTGATTTGCCAGGGTCACTACAGAAAGAATGAGTCGAAGAACAAAGGAAAGAAAGTTGAACACAAGAGAAGAAATACAAAAAATACAGAACGAGAAAAAGAAAGAACGAATTAATATCAGGTCAGTGCAAAAGTTTTTGCCGGTTTGTAAAAGGGGCTTTTTTGAATCATATCAATTTATTTTATGCATATTGTTATTACTTAAACATATCACCATGATTAATTTATAACTTTTTTCCGGATTATTAAAGCATCATTCATATTTTTCTCTAATATTCTCACCCATGTTCTTTCCATCTAAAGAACACATTAGGCATGCTCTACTCTATGGGTTTCACAGAGGTTCCAATGCAAATGCAGCAGCACGATCTATTCAGGATGCTTATGGAATTGATGCAGTTAAAGAAAGTTGTAGGTGGTGGTTTTCCCGTTTTCGGAAAGGAAATTTTAGCTTAAAAGACAAGGCTAGAGGTGGTCGCACAAAAAAACTTGATTCAGATGTGTTGAATGCCGCTGTTACTCAAAGCCCTACGGTAATATCAAGAGAACTTGCACACCAATTTAATGTATCCCTTACAACTGCGTCACGCCAACTGAAAAGAAAGGGTAAGATTTCAATATTTGGAAAATGGGTCCCGCACGAACTGTCTCCAGAGAGCCTGCGACAACGTGTTTCTTGTTGCGAATCTTTGCTTTCACGACACCTTCAGACACCATTTTTGGGTAGTCTTGTCACAGGTGAAGAGAAGTAGATTCTCTACCATAACGCTAAACGTCGACGATCGTGGATAAATCGAGGAGAAAACCAGTTTAACCAAGCAGGACTCCATACCAAAAAGATCATGTTGAGCAGATGGAATCAAGTTAAAGAATGCAAATGTCGTTATTATTATGAATAAAGATTTTAAAAAACACACAATTTTTCATTTTCAAGATGAAATTTTAAATTGCCAAAAACCTTTGCATCGACCAGATTAAAATAATGAAGGGATGATTTGAAGAAAAAATGGTAAGACAATTTAACGAAAGAGACGAATGAAAGAAAGAGCGAAAGAAAAAGTAATAAAAATGAAGGAATAAGTTGAAGAAGAAAAGAAAGAAAAAGTACACAACGAAAGAAAGAAAGGAAAAAGTAAGAAAAATGAAGAAGGAATGAGCTGAAAGAAAAAAGGAAAGAAAGTTGAACAGAAAAGAAGAAATAAAGAAGTATAAAACTACAGGAAGAAAAAAAACAAAGCAATAAAAATGATGAAGGAATGATTTGAAGAAAAAAAAGGAGAGAAAATTAAACGGAAGAGACGAAAGGAAGAAAGAGCAAAAGAAAAAAGTAATAAAAATGAAGGAATAAGTTGAAGAAGAAAAGAAAGAAAAAGTACACAACGAAAGAAAGAAAGGAAAAAGTAAGAAAAATGAAGAAGGAATGAGCTGAAAGAAAAAAGGAAAGAAAATTGAACACAAAAGAAGAAATAAAGGAGGATAAAAAAAGAAAAAAAACAAAGTCATAAAAATGATAAAGGAATGATTTGAAGAAAAAAAAAGAAAGTTGAGCTGAAGAAAAGTAAAAAAGAATTACAGAACGAAAACAGGAATGAAAGAAAGACAAAAGAATGAAAGAAAGACAAAAGAAAAAATAGAAAGAGTGAATGCAGAGAAAGAATAAAAGAAAGTAAAGACACAAAAATGGTAGAAGAAAGAGGAAATAGCACGATTAGAAGAGAAAAAAAAAGAAAGAAAGAAAGAAAGAAAAAGGATTGAGAATAGAGAGAAAAGAAGAATGAAAATAGAGGAAATAATTTGGACACAAAAGGAAACACAAAGAAAAATAAAATGATAACGACTGTGAAATATTTATAGTGGGATGCATTAGATTGGGAAGCTATCAAGTCCTTCTTTTGTGACCGCCGGGCAAAGTGTCGATTATATAAAATGGAGTCTTTTGCTCACTATTAAAAAAAAATAAAGTAAATGGACACAAATTTTTAAATATTAATATTCCAGAAAAAATTGGCAGTTGTCCTGCCCAAAGCGATTCGCTATTCCATAACGACAAAATAGAAAAATAAAATCAAATAAAAACAAAAACCATCCGTTCACTTTTCTGTCAGTGACTCAATGATAATGAATTCAAATTTAGCTACTTTAAGAAATAGACATTCCGTTGGATGTCCTACTTTTTTTCTCTTCCTTAAGAAATACCAGATGATCACAATTTTCTTTCTCTTTTTTCTTAAAGGCGGGAAAATCATTTGTCTACGTTTTTTTTTTCGTATAGTTTATCAGTTTCCCTCAACAGTCACGTGATATCTCTAAGCGCGAGATTTGATAATCTTTTGGAAATAGCGTTAATCTCTTTAGCGAATTGGTTTTTCTTTGTTTTTATATTTCTGTTTAGTTCCTAATTTCAGTTTTATCATCACATGCTTAAACTGATGGTAATGCATGTAATGGTCATATCATCCAGTAATCAAAATTTCCATTGGCTTCTTACAGGATTTATCCGAAAATAAATTGAAAAACGAAATGGGCTGTATGAACTTCAATGTGACGCCATCTTTCTTTACATTTATCTTTGGATTTGCGCTATATCGAGTCTGGTACAAGATGTAATGACGAGTTAAACTGCTATCTATTAATCACCACAGACAATCGCTCCTACCCCCCTATTAGCATGGATCAGGCTAGTCTCCCTGAAAACAAAACACTGCGCCTCACAACAGGTCTCAAATGGAATGACTATATAGAATCCATAGCTAAATCCGCTGCTAAGAAAGTCAGTTCTCTGTGTAGCGCCAGGAAGTTTTTTTTCCACCTGAAACAATCCTGCACATATACAAATCTACCATCCCTCCGTGCATTGAATACTGCTTCCATATCTAACCGGGTTCTCCTGTATATCCTCCTATGGGTCTTTGACAAAATCCTACGGAGAATCTGTAATGTGATCGATCCCGACTTGGCAGCTCAGATGCAGTC
Organism: Ascarosepion bandense; assembly: GCA_037127315.1. NCBI lineage: Eukaryota > Metazoa > Mollusca > Cephalopoda > Sepiida > Sepiidae > Ascarosepion > Ascarosepion bandense. The sequence continues at coordinate 5,370,721 of JBBBDQ010000945.1, read as the reverse complement.
ACTTTCTCACCGGCGCAATGTGGCTTCCCTGTGTCTTTTCTACAAATACTTTCACGGCTTCTGCTCCGATAAACTTAGCTCACTGGTACCAACTATATATGAATTTACTCGAGCCACAAGATCAGCAACAGCAACTAGGTCCCACCCTTTTACAGTTAAACAAATAAGATGTAACCGTAAATTCTACTCCAACAGCTTCTTTTCTCGCGCTTCCCGCCTGTGGAACTCCCTTCCACAAGTCTGCTTTCCCGACAGTTACAATCTCCAGGTGTTTAAATGTAGGGTCAATAGACACCTCCTATCACACTAACTCCCAACTATTTTCACAACACTCTCATCTACCCAACCCTCATTCTCGGTATCCTCACCCGCCTATCACCCACCATCTGTTATTTCCTATATTTAATCAGCCTTTCTCCAGTCTACGTAGCCCCCTGCACAGTAGTGGCAGTGACATGCCTTGCTCGGGGTGAAACGCTTATAAAAAAAAAAAATAAAAGTCCCATCCTTTTACTGTGAAACCAATAAATTGTAAACGCAAATTCTACTCCATCAGCTTCTTTTCTGGCACTTCCCGCCTGTGGAATTCCCTTCCATTTACTTGCTTTCCCGAGAGCTACGATCTCCAAGAATTTAAATGTAAAGTCAATAGTCATCTCCTATCTCACTAACCTGCATCCTCTCTCTCATGCTCCTTTCTCCGTCCACTCCACTCTCATCAGTATTCTCACACTTCTCTTACCCACTTCCTAACACCCCTGTAACCTGTCACTCTTTCTCATAAATTTCCTCATATATAACTCCCTGCTCAACAGTGGCAGTAAAATGCCTTGCTTGGGGCGATATGATATTATAAAATATAATCTTTTCATTCAGCTTCTGACAAAAAAAATTGCCCTGTAATGAGGATTGTCATCATTATCCTGTTTTGAAGATTCCGCTAATTTTCGACCGATCTAGCTCTATCTTCAAAATTAGGGAAAGGTAGAATATTGCGGAAAAAACATCCTCTTTATAATCAAGTAGAACAGCTGAGTTGTCAATAATAACAACTCGATTCGATTTTAACAGAAACCCGGTTAATAAAGTGTCTCAGTTAAGCCCGAAGCACAATCATATTTTAAGCTGGTCGTAAAAAAAACGCACAAAGATTTAGTAAAATCTCCCAAGCAACCAACAGTAGTACTTTCAACCTTATGGTGAGTAGTCATCGCTGATAGCTTTTATTTCCTACACCTGCATAACACAGCACTCAATAAACCTCGGGTCTTACTAATAAAACGACGACTTTTTGGCAAAATTCGTCTTCAAGGGAGATACACTGATTCCAACGCTTCTCTAACAATTCGTTGACATTTTTTCTAGAACGTTTTGTTTTTGGCCTCAAAATACGCCACAGTTTCCGATACCTCTTCTTCATCGGAGACAAACCTCTTTCCATAGAGCATTCTTTTGAGGTCTGCAAGCAGCCAGTAGTCGTTGGCGGTTCGACCTGTAGAATAGGGTGGATGCGAAAGCAGCTCGAAGCAATTCATGTAGTTTAGCCATCATTGCGATCGACTTGTGACACGGTGCGTTCACTTTTTTTCTTCTTCGTTTGTGGCCATTTTTAGACGATTTCTTCCTTTAAATGAACCAATAAATACGATATAATATTTGACATTGATGGTTCTTTCTTGCCCAAGGCAATCGATGAACAAAATACCTTGCGCATCTCAAAATACGGAAGCCAAAAATTTGCCAGCTAATATTTGCGCCTTTGGTTTCTTTGGACGGCTTTCACCGAATATGGAATATTGTAACTATTTACAATATTTACATCGTCCTCAACTTTACTGTCATATTCACCACGTTTCAGCTGTTTCACGCCCCATCATTCTTCAGGATCTGGCTATATTTCCGGGATGAGCTATTGTAACTATTTACACTATTTACATTGTTCAAACTGTTGTCCTCAACTTTAATGCTGTATTCAAAATATTTTGGCTGCTGTGCGCTCCAGAGTTGGAATTAACGCAAACTGTGATGTTCAGAAAAGGCATGGCACAGGGAGTTAGAAAAAATGACCACTGTGCACAAAATATAGTCTTCGGTTAGAAATTCCAAAATGTATTACCTGAAGAAAGTCACAGACGATCTTATTATTATTATTATTTCATTTTTCATCATATTTCGATTTCTGCTTTGGTCTCACTACCAACCAAGTCTGCGGGGAGACCTAAGGCAGGTAGTGGCGTGTTGTTATGGCTCCATTTCATGTTTTTCTATCTTCCCTATCATCCCCAGCATTACATAGATAAAGTTTTCCTTTGTGTGGGCTGTACTTAACAAGACAATTTTTTGTATATCTCTTAAGCTGGGGTTTCCAGGGATTCTTTCAATGTGTTGTTTTGTTCCATTTTTTATCATTCCAAGTGCACCTACTATCACTGGCACAACTCTTGTTTTCAATTTCCACATTTTTTCTATTTCAATTTCCAGGTCTTTATATTTTGACAGTTTTTCAAATTCCTTGATTGCTATGTTACAATCCGCTGGACAAGCCATATCAATTAATAGACAAGTTATTATTATTATTATTATTATGTCATTTTTCATCATATTTCGATTTCTGCTTTGGTCTCACTACCAACCAAGTCTGCGGGGAGACCTAAGGCAGGTCGTGGCGTGTTGTTATGGCTCCATTTCTTGTTTTTCTATCTTCCCTATCATCTCCAGCATTACATAGATAAAGTTTTCCTTAGTGTGTGGGCTGTACTTAATAAGACAATTTTTTGTATATCTCTTAAGCTGGGGTTTCCAAGGATTCTTTCAATGTGTTGTTTTGTTCCATTTTTTATCATTCCAAGTGCACCTACTATCACTGGCACAACTCTTGTTTTCAATTTCCACATTTTTTCTATTTCAATTTCCAGGTCTTTATATTTTGACAGTTTTTCAAATTCCTTGATTGCTATGTTACAATCCGCTGGACAAGCCATATCAATTAATAGACAAGTTTTCTCCTTCTGGTTTTTAACAATAATGTCTGGCCTGTTTGCTTCAATTTTTCTGTCTGTGTAGATGGTGTAATCCCATAGAATGGTGACATCTTCTATTATTATTATTATTATTATTATTATTATTATTATCTCAAAACATACATACAATCTAAAATTATTTTCTGGCTTTAGTCAATTCACTCTACGCAAGGCGATATTGCCACTAAGATGCAAGGGCTTATTGTGAGTAAAAGAGAATAAAGAATACTATAAAAGGAACTAATTCCTGAATTGGAAACAAGAGATAAGTCTTTGTTTGGAAGACCGGGAAGGAGACCTTGCTTGCTTCAGTGCCTGTTTAGGGCATAGTGTTTTCGACTAAAAAATAAGTTCAGCTACTGTGTCGTGTTCTTAAATATCCTTGAAAATTTCCAACAGCGACATGAAATAAAATGGATTGCAAATATAATTAGTTGAGAATATATTGATAACACCATTTTGCACATTACCATAAACGAAATGTTCCCCACTAGAATTCAACTCTTGATCACAAAGTTAAAGAAGATATGTTTGTGATATCTCAATATCGGCAGAAGTATCTAAAATTATCAAAAGGTTTTACTATAGTATGGCTACACATTCGAATAAAATATCCGTGGTAGCTCTTAAAAACATGACCCGATGCCTAAAGGATAAATGTTTCCACAGCCCATGTGTCAGCTCTAAACTCATTCCTATCACAATATCCCATCATTAGACTCCTTAATCAATAGTAACTTGTTTGTAGTTATCATCAACAAACAATATGAATTCCGTGACAAACAGTATGGGTTCCGCTTTTTTAGGTCCACTGCTGATGTCTTAAGTATAGTTATAACAAGAATCAGTGAAGCGATTAATAATAAGCATATAACGGAAGCCATCGCTTAAGAAAAGTTGTGGCATGGAGGGGTTTGCTAAACAAGCTGTCCAGATAAAACATATGTGGAGAAACTCTTGAAATATCAAGTACTTCATCCAATCAAGTAGGTTCAGGCCGGTGACCCTAAATAGCTTCTCTGAGGTAAATTTTGATGTTCCCTTACAGCTCTCTCATCTTTCCTACCCGCTTTCTCTTTCACATTTACGGTCTGCCGTAGAAAATGCCGTAGAAAATTCTCAGATAAGTATCTTTGTAGACGATAAGACCGTTTAAAGGTTCACTTCACACTGTTGGATCTGACAGCCTAGTGAAAGGGAAGGCGGGTTTATATCATTCAATACTTTGAAAACAAAGATATTAACGTTTTATCACCACGTTTCAAAAAACTTGCTAACCCCATATTTACTTAAACCCTAAGTAAAGTTTAAGCCTATATTATCATTTATTTTCCCAGTCATTCAGTCACACAAACTAATTACATTGGCTAATCACTGTTTCCATTTGACTCTACTATCTTCAGAGTGTTTTGTAAGTGTTAAATTTTCCAAGATCTCTTTCAGCATTAAGTATCACCTAAATTTCATCTGTTCCTGACCTTTTATTATAAGCGTTCTTTAGGTTACCGTTTTCTTTGAAAGCTTCGTCTTTGCCTAAATAATCAGGTTAAAGTATTGTCAGTATTCGTAAGTAGAACCTCATATCTGTCGCTTCCAGTACCATTTTTTTGCATGAACCTATTGTCCATACAGAAAGAGAGATACAGTGCTTTATTTTAAAACGCTTTTTGTCCTTGTAACTAAATTTACCAACGTCAATACTTTTCTCTGATTTTGGAAAGAGCACTTCCATGATAGGCTCTTGGTACGTTGTGTCGTGTATTACTACCATACCTAGATAGATTCAAGAAGATTGTAGCGGATACCGGAGTATCAGCTAACAATATTTAGAGTATGAGTCGATAGGGCGTAGGATGGCATAGGAAATAAGAAAACGACACAGGAGTAAATAACCATTAAAACATGTAATATTAGCAATAAGTTACATGGAGTTGATTAAGCATGCAAATAGTGAAGGAAAAGTTGTTTCCCTGGGAACGTTAAGGAACATAAGTAAACATTAAGGAACATAAGTAAAAGTCATTTGTTGAACGTGACAAAATGTTCATGAAAGATGAAACTGAAAAAGTAGAAAAAAGTTCCAGTTGGAAAATGTGTGTATGTGCACATGTATGTTAAAGAAATAAGTTGCCGCCTAATTGCGACCTGCAATTAGTGCGGGTGTGCGAGGAAGAACTAAACCAATGTCCCTCTGCCATACTGGATAGTAAGGGGGTCTCGCTTGAGTTGGGAAACTGCTGTACATTCTTCCGCTATCGCCGGCCGATAGCGGCGGCCAAACTGAAAGGATCACATGTGTGTGGCTCCTTAAATACGAAAACCAAACTGCACGGGAAAAATGCACGTGATAAATAAGTGAAAAGCGTGTGTCTCAAAGATGAGAACACACAAGACAGAAGTAAATACGTAGGTGTGAATTGCGCAATATGTAAATGCGTGAATGCGTATGTAGGTGTGAATGTAAAGATGTGTACGTGAGTGCTAAAAGATAGTAACATCTGTTGTCAATTCAAAGCACTTTCCGTTTAGTTGCCATTTTTGCTGATGACTGGCTTAGAACGAAATAATATGAGAGGCAAGTTAAAATTTCAATCGTGTTCGTGAATTTCAATTATTCGCAAATACCCTTGGAAAAGGTATGAATGTATCTCCTCTCCCAAGTGATGGGTTAAATAGTGGGAATTGTATCTGAAAAAAGTTAATTCTTCTTCTTTGTACCTTCATGACGTAGGCGTTCATGGCCTTCCACACCTCTCCATTTCTAGTGACTCTTAGCACGCTTTCTTCTGTTACCCAAACTCATTTCTACAATCTGTTTGCTCAATCAAATCAAGTATGTTACGCATTGTTTTCTCCTATCTCTCTTTCCTCTATCTGTACTGTGAGTATCAGATTCTCCAAACCACCCTTCCGCGTAACTTTTCCCAAGAACCTCAACTGTCTTTACGAGATGTTAAATATTAATTTCCTTTTCGTTTTCATAATCTCCAAAACCTTATCGTTGCTTACATGTTTGGTCCATGTGTAATATAACAATCCCGCCCCACCCGAGGAAGCTGAGCAAGCGGGGGTGTTTTCCGGTCGTTGAAAGGAACGGATGTTTGTTTGACATTATTTCCGGCAGTAGCGGAAATGGCTACAAGAGGCAGACAGAACAGGTGTCTCTGAGAATTACGTAGGCGTCGCGTGGGCGTCGCGTGATCAAGGCAAAGCCGGAAGAAACAAGTCCCGGTTTTGGAAGATATATAAAGACTGCGAAAACACGGATTCGCGAGTCAGAGAGACGAGTCTGGGCAGAGAGACAGACGACAGTAGCAGTAGAGGAGCAACAGATACGACGACACCCCCCGTCAACCCTTGGAAGCGCGCTCTCACTCTCTGTTCACTAGGCTACACGGTCCATCGTTCATTAATAAAAATATCACTGATATATTTTTATATACAGACGTGTTTGTTATTTATGGATATATAACACATGGTATCCCCAGAATCTTTCTGTAGAACTCCATACCAGTTGATTCAATTCTCTCCTTCATTTTTGATGAGATTGTCTCGCATTCACAGCCATATTGAAGAAAAGATATCACATAGCAATTCCAGTCTGTCTTTTGTTTTTAGCGAATTTTTCCTGTTTCTCAATAATCTACCCATCTCCTGGAATTTATCTTTTACGATGCCAATTCTCCTTCGGATCTCAGTGTCACACATTCCGTCTTCTGTTAGAACACTTCCCGGGTATCTAAATTTCTGTACCTGCTTGATTTTAGTATCCCCCGCTTTTGGCATCCTTTTTTACTGGTCACCATGCAGTCAGTTTTCTTGTAGTTTATTTGAAGTCCTTTCTCCTTTCTTCAGCAACCTTCTGTAGGGGGTCTTGTAGTTTCCTTTCCGTGTCTGTATCAACACCGTATTATCTGCGTATCTTCAGATTCTGGCCAGTAATGAGAAATTCTAGCATGACTTTTAGGACTCTCAAGTTGAATAGATCCGGTGAAAAGACTCATCCTTGTCTTACACCACTGTCTATCTTTCTATATCTGCTAAACTAGTTTTCTATCCTTATGCAGACGGTTTGCTGCTAGTATAGGTTCTTGATTATTCTAATGTCTTCCCTAAATATGTCTCGGTGGCTGAGCATTTTTATCAAGTTTTTGTGGCGCGCTTTGTATGTGCGTTGTGGTACAGTGGATATCAACTCGGAACGAGAAATCGTGGAGCCGAGTTCGAATTCCAGTTGAATTCCTTGCATTCACGTACGCACAAATATCCTTAGGAAAGGTATTAATCCGTCTCTTCCCTCCAGTTATGGATGAATTAATAGGCCTTGGCTAAAGAACCCAATCTGAAAGCAATTTTTACCGTAGAAAGCAATGGCAACCTACTGTGGAATAACCTTCTGCTCAGTCAGTCATGGCTTTTTCGAGACATGATCGCCCGAAGAGTGTATCACGTATGGCATTTAATTAGCTAACTTTGTCGAATACCATTGCGTAGACTATGAAACACGGGTACACGTCCTTCTTCATTTGTATTGCTCGTTCTGAGAACATTCGAAGCATAATAATCGCGTTCCAGTGTCCTTGACGTAAAGACATTGTGTTTGTTCTAACCCTCGTCTGATGCGACGCTCTATTCATCAGGATTCGCATCCTGAAAATAGTTGCTAAATTTTTTCAGAAGAATTAATTGGAGTAGATAGACTGAACAATTGGAGGCGATAGACTGAAGAATTAGAGTAGATAGACTGAAATATCGCCCGGTTCACACTCCACCCACGTCTATTGAACAGGTGAAGAGGCTCATCCCTTGTTCCCTGTTTAGGATGTGGTTTTCGGCTTTCTCTTTTCCAATCTTTTCACTTTTCTTTTCTTTTTTCTTTTTCTTTTTTTCAATTGGAGTAGATAGACTGAACTATCGCCCGGTTCACACTCTAGCCACGTCTATTGACCAGGTGTAGAGGCTCATCCCTTGTTCCCTGTTTAGGATGTGGTTTCCGGCTTTCTCTTTTCCAATCTTTTCACTTTTCTTTTCTTTTTTCTTTTTCTTTTTTCAATTGGAGTAGATAGACTGAAATATCCCCCGGTTCACACTCCACCCACGTCTGTTGACCAGGTTTAGAGGCTCATCCCTTGTTCCCTGCTCAGGACGTGGTTTCTGGCTTTCTCTGTTCCAATCTATTCACTCTTACATAGCCCCGTGCACACCAGTGGCCTTACCGCCTTGCTTGGGGTGATGTGATTAAAAAAAAAGAAGAAGAATTATTCTTACAATTCAGAATAGATTCCAGCTTTAAATAACTCACAAAATTTCAAATCAATTAGTTGATAATCTTATATTCAGTCCTTTTGTAAGGATGACAGCGCTGTCATGTTCCGTCGTATAAAAGGAGGAATATTTCTTGTCGTATAAAAGGAGTAATATTTCTTGTCGTATAAAAGGAGGAATGTTTCGTGTATAAAAGGAGGAATATTTCTTGTCGTATAAAAGGAGGACTATTTCTTGTCGTATAAAAGGATGAATATTTCTTGTATAAAAGGAGGAATATTTCTTGTCGTATAAAAGGAGGAATATTTCTTGTCGTATAAAAGGAGGAATATTTCTTGTCGTATAAAAGGAGGAATATTTCTTGTATAAAAGGAGGAATATTTCTTGTTGTATAAAAGGAGGAATATTTCTTGTCGTATAAAAGGAGGAATATTTCTCTAGAAAATAAAATATTTACTAAATTCCCATCAACGATGTCATATCAGCATATGACAAAAAAGTAAGCGCTCACCAGAAAAAAAAAAGTTATATATAACTCAGTCATAAAATATTATCAGTTTGTCCCTAAATATCTGTTATGTAAGTCAGATGACAATCTGACATCAAGTTACTTAAAAAAAGGCTCTGTAATAATTCTTTTGCAGCTCAAATTAATAGCTTATAAATTTTCTAGAGTTTTTTGAGGTCGTAAATGATTATTTAATGTGTCAGTAGAATACGTATCGGGTTCTTTTTTAATCATTTCAATCAATTCAATGTGATCATGTCAATAAGACGCTAGGTGTTCGTCGGAGTGAAAATGAGAAAACTGTAGTGAAACGAAAAGGGAATAAAAGAACATGCTTCATAGAGACGAGATGGGGATCGATGTTGCTATTTAACATCAGCTGAACGTGGTTGGCTGGGAAGCGAGAAACGCGAAGGGAGCTCAACAAGCGTGAATTTTTTTTTTAATCGTATCACACGAGCAAGGCGGTAACGCCACTGATGTGCAGGGTGCTACGTTATAGTGAAAAGATTGAAAAATAGAAAGCCGGAAACCACATCCTAAACAGGGAACAAGGGATGAGCCTCTTAACCTGTTCAATAGACGTGGGTGGATGTGAAGTGCAAGCAAAGACACAATTAGAATAGAACCTACGGTTGTATTTAGTTAATTCAAAAGTGAAACGATGAAACCTAATTGCCAATCTAGCAGTACGATTTAATTCATACGGTCAAGGTAGTAAGGAGGAAAAAAAATCAGAATTAAAAAAATATCAGATAGGCTGCTGAATTAAACTGCTCGGCTATTCGAAATAATTTCGTGATGTTAAAATATTGTAAATTTCTAATCTGTCAGTCAAGTGCCATACATGACACATCCTTTGGGCTTCGTGGTGCAGAGGATAGCGAGGAGCCGAGTTCGAATTCCATTTGAATTTGTTGCATTCAGTTACGGGCAAATTCTTTGAGAAAGGTATTAATCCGTCTCTTCTCCCTCCAGCTATTGGTTAAATAATAGGACATTGGTTTCTATATCCTTGGTCGATAGCCAATCTACCGAAGAAAGTAATAGCAACTTCCAGCTGTAAATCTTTTGCCCAGCCACTCATATTTCTTTCGAGGTATGATCGCCCAAACGTGTATCTCGTATGACCCCTGTAGTTTGAATAATTGATTTAATGAACCTAGAATGGGATACATACATGGACTTCCCCTTTTTTCACTCGTATTTCCTGTGGTCGGGCTCCGATAACAGAGGATCATATGAATTTTACTTTCACAGTTAAATGCATGGTAGATAATATTCAGATTTTCTGCATATGCATGTTTGTATGGACATAATTACAAGAGGCGGTGGTATGTCTTATGTTATTGTTGTGGATTCCGGGTGAGGAACCGCACAAAAGAATGAACAACAAAAACAGATATTGAGATAGAAAAGTAGGTTATATTGAACGTAATGTACAAGCTTGAACGCCGGTTAGTGAAATCCAGGAATACTATTAGTAAGAAATAAATATATACAAGTCTCGAAGTGAAGTCGTTGGAAATAGTATATCCGTGTAGATTATTGTAGCTGAGTGGAGCTCAGAACTAGTCTGACTTCCGATACGGTAGTCTGTGGTTAACTTAGATATATCTCGTTACAGTACTCTCCGATAAACCTAACGGATCTCTACGATTCCTCTCAACCGCTGTTCTCTCTATGGCAGGAGTATATGTATACTCAGTCGAGTCCATTATCATATACAAAAAGGGCAGATCTCACGACATTTATATTCTTTATATTGGGATTCTCGCCCAAAACAAACGGAGGATCTGCAATATAATCGATCCTGATTTAGCAGCCTGCCTCTCAATCACTTTCACACCGACGTAATGTTTTCCTACAAGTATTTTTATAACAACTGCCTTGACGAGCTTTTTTTCCTGATACCTTGACCACATGCACTTACTCCTGTTACTAGGTTGGCTTTAAGGTATTTTACCGTCATGCTAGTTTTATGTAACCATCTCTTCTACTCTAACAGTTCATTTTCTCGCACCTCGTTTCTATTCGATTGCTTTCTTGATAGCTATAATCTCTCACTGTAATCTCCTGCATACCAGTGGCATTTCTGCCTTGTTTGAAGTGGGATGATTATTTAAAAAAGTTAAAAAAAAAAAATTTAACCTTCGACATCAAATCTTATCTTGCGCGGGAAAATTTAAAAAGAACGCTTCTTACGAACAAACGAAATAACTTTGTTGTCAGATCGTTAAACTGATGAACTAAAACTATCCTAGTTCAATTCTCTATTTCCTAACCAAAAATATCATTGAGTTTTACTCATTTTTACCTAGTCTTGCACAAGTCCACAAAAAAGAAATCTCATTTAGTATCGAACTCTTTATAACTTGTTTCCAATTTTGACTCCCATTGGCCATCTTGGTGTGACCAAAATTCAGACACTCGTGTTGTGTTGGAGTTCTGTTTTGTTTGAAATATTCTTAAAGTAAGGCTTTTTTTTCCTGCCTAATTTTAAATTTTAAGCTTTTCATGTTTAATTGGTTTTCTTTAATTTAATTCTTGATTTTAGCAGATATCTCTTGACTGGACTTTTACTAAGTTAAAACTTAGTAATCCATCGCCATGTTTTTTTTGTTTTTTTTTCAATTGGAGTAGATAGATCTATCTATCGCCTGGTTCACACTCCACCCATGTCTATTGAACAGGTGAAGAGGCTCATCCCTTGTTCCCTGTTTAGGATGTGGTTTCCGGCTTTCTCTTTCCCAATCTTCTCACTTTGTTTTCTTGTTTTTCTTTGTTTTTTTTTTTCAATTGGAGTAGATAGATCTATCTATCGCCCGGTTCACACTCCACCCATGTCTATTGAACAGGTTAAGAGGCTCATCCCTTGTTCCCTGTTTAGGATATGGTTTCCGGCTTTCTGTTTTCCGATCTTTTCACTATTACGTAGCCACCTGCACATCAGTGGCGTTACCGCCTTGATCGGGGTGATACGATTAAAAAAAAAACAAAAAAACTAGTTTCAACTGCAGATGAATGAGGAATGAAGCTTTCGAAGATGGCTTATACCTGGTATTTATAATTGAGCAAAACACCAAAATAATTTATATTTGACTTTCGTAATTTTACACGAGGAATATAATTTGATTCGTTTGTTTAACGGCTTACGAAATTGTTGTATGGTCTCTACTATTTCCATGATAATGGACTCGACTTGAGTATACATATACTCCTGCTACGACAGATGCAGTCAGAATGCAAAATAACGTGAGATATCGAACGATACCGGAAGATACCGAGGTTTCACGGAGAATACAGCGTCAGTATTTCATAGTAGCTCTGAGCTCCACTCAGTCAGGATAGTATTACACAACACCCGTAAGTTTCCGACGTGGATTTACTAAACATAGTACGTCTTCATTTCAGAGACTTGTATATATACTTCGAACTATTTGATTTCCTGGATTACTAACCTGCGTTCAAGTTTCTTTCTTTAATTGTAATGCACTTCTTTTTCTATCACTAATTCTGATTGTTGTTCATTTATTTTGTGCGGTTCCCATTCTCGTAATTCACAACAGAAATCTTTATGGGTCATTTAATACCGACATTTAATATTCTTGTGATATATTGTGTATTTTACGATTGAATTCATGGTCGAAGATACTCATCTTTTGTGCATATACATATTTGTGTGGCCATAATTAATAGAGTCGGTGATCCGTGTAATACTTTTTTGTTAAATAATTCTTACAAAGGTTTGGCTTTTCACCCTGTGTTTGAATTTCAGTAAGGTTTTTAGGAAAATCCTTGCTGTCTTAATACTTTTGCACACTACTGGTAGTGTGCCAATGTGTTAGGACAGCGGTGATTTTAAACTTTATTTTGATGCCTCATAAAAAATAACATAGATCTTGTCCTAAAACATTTGCACAGTACTGTATATATATATATATATATATATATATATATATATATATATATATATATATACTAGCAGTATAGCCCGGCGTTGCTCGGGTGTAATGAAAGCTTTAAAACTAATTCATGGTCCTGGAGCTCAGACTCTTTGGACGTTGGTACGAAATACTAAAAATCAATAGTTGTTTCCAGTTAAAGCGAAACCGGAGACTGAAAGAAAAATGAATGGATGTAAGTCAAATTTTGATTTCCTGGTATCGACATCAAATTTTCTGCACTATTGTAAGAACTGCAACCTTGAAACTTCTGAATATCGTTCCTTATGTCTTTGTCTATGAGTGTATCAAATTTGATTAAAATCGAACCACTCATCCTATAACCCGATTTTTTCGATTATCGATTTTCGATATTTATCGAAGGTACCTCGACACAAAACCTAGCTAAGAACACTCGGAGACGCTTATAGTACAACTGTGTAAATTTTCAAGAAAATCGGTTCAGCCGTTTCGGAGTCTATAGGTAACGGATACACACGCACACACAAAGTTCTATTAATAAATAAGTTTATATATATATATATATATATATATATATATATATATATATATATGTGTGTGTGTGTGTGTGTGTGTGTGTGTGTGTGTGTGTGTGTGTGCAAACTAAGAATATAAACACAGAAACCACATCAGTTGAAGATGTTCCACAATAGCAACAACTAAATTAGATAACACACGTAACACTCAGAGAAAATAACATGATATTGATATTCTACACAACTTCCACAAAAATGTAGGAAGGAATCACCCATCAATACTAAAAAACAATATAACAGTAATTGGTTTTAAGAAGCTTTTTTCTGAAAAACATAGCAAAACATTAAAATTGGTCCAAGTTCCAAGATTACACGGTTCAGCAAACAATGTCATGCTGGTATCGATATTCCAATACGTTCTTTCTCTATGAAGGTATGCGGCCATAGGGTTAGAATCCCCGGGACTTGGCATTTCATAATTATGTTTTTTGTGTTTGTTCTGTCCGAAGATAGAAAAAGTAATTCAGAGAATGGTAGATTTAGAAATGTGCAAGATGGATTCTGACGAGAACCCCGAGATGAATAGCAGGAGCATCATGATACATACCCCAGTGATTGTAATAAAGGGTTCAGTTCGAAATTCCTAGCTCCTGAAGAAGGCCGGAGTGTATAACAGCCGAAACGTCGTATAAATGGCAACAAAGATGAGGACAATAAATAGAATAATGTAAATATGTTAAATACATTTTGTTCGTTTGTATTTGAGTCATTAACTTGGTTCAGAGACAGATATAGGTTGGTTGTTTATATTTGAGTTTCTAAGCACTTAACTAGTGTGGAGATGGGTAATTTTCAGTTGTTTTTATAATTTTATACTATAAGAATCTTGTAGTATAATTTACTAAGCGCAGCTTAGATGTGGCACAAGGCCGAAAGTATGGGGCACCCAGTGAGGATCGAACTCACTACTTAATTGCAATAGTGCTAGCGAGACAAGCTTGCTAACCATTACACCACCTTGAGGTGCCCTAAGAATCTTGTAGTATAATTTACTAAGCGCAGCTTAGATGTGGCACAAGGCCGAAAGTATGGGGCACCCAGTGAGGATCGAACTCACTACTTAATTGCAATAGTGCTAGCGAGACAAGCTTGCTAACCATTAAACCACCTTGAGGTGCCCTAAGAATCTTGTATAATTTACTAAGCGCAGCTTAGATATGGCACAAGGCCGAAAGTATGGGGCACCCAGTGAGGATCGAACTCACTACTTAATTGCAATAGTGCTAGCGAGACAAGCTTGCTAACCATTCAACCACCTTGAGGTGCCCTAAGAATCTTGTAGTAGGCACAGAACCTAGACCTTTCTTCGAGTAGACACAACTAATAATCAGTGTAGTGGCTTCACTTCGAATTACTGGAAAATTTGTATTATTTCTCCCTAAGTGTAATATCGAGTAGATTGAAACAAATGTAGAGGGTGGTACATTTCTATTCCTCCTCAGTGTGTTTATTAAGTGTAACTACACAAGGGATGTGATTAACTAATTAGTCTGGCAAAGCTATAGCTAGTTAGTGCCATAATCGACAGTTGCTATCAACCCGGGAAGTATGTCGGTAGCGTCGATAATAAAATAGGGGAATAATGATTGGTTAAGCGATAAAATAAGAAGCGATTTCGATTTAACATCTGTTCTGGACTTTTCGTTCTTCACCGAGAGAAACATTTAGCCACCTGGGTTCAATAGACTGTTTCGGATAGGGCCGGAATAATAGATTGCGCGTTAATTAATGGCCTCTTATATCGATCAGGAACGGTAGGAAAAAATCCGATCCAGGGTTTAAAGTAGTTTTGGAACATTATTCAACCTTTTGTTGTCGAAGCAGAAACGAAAGCAGCAAAAATACATAAATAAATAAACAAATAAACTAATATAGCAATAACAACAGTAATAATAATAATCGTCTTTACTATAACAAAATACCTTGTGCATTTGTCCATATATACATATATTTTTTTAATCGTATCACCCCGAGTAACGCCACTGATGTGCAGGGGGCTACATAATAGTGAAAAGATCGGAAAAGAGAAAGCCGGAAACCACATCCTAAACAGAGAACAAGAGATGAGCCTCTTAACCAGTTCAATAGACGTGGGTGAAGAGTGAACCGGGCGATCGATAGATATATCTACTCCAATTGAAAAAAAAGTGAGAAGATTGGTAAAGAGAAAGCCGGAAACCACATCCTAAACAGGGAACAAGGGATGAGCCTCTTAACCAGTTCAATAGACGTGGGTGGAGAGTGAACCGGGCGATCGATAGATCTATTTACTCCAACTGAAAAAATAAAGTGAGAAGATTGGTAAAGAGAAAGCCGGAAACCACATGCTAAACAGGGAACAGGAGATGAGCCTCTTAACCTGTTCAATAGACGTGGGTGGAGTGTGAACCGGGCGATAGATAGATATATCTACTCCAATTGAAAAAAAAGTGAGAAGATTGGTAAAGAGAAAGCCGGAAACCACATCCTAAACAGGGAACAAGGGATGAGCCTCTTAACCTGTTCAATAGACGTGGGTGGAATGTGAACTGGGCGATAGATAGATCTATCTATTCCAATTGAAAAAAAAAGTGAGAAGATTGGTAAAGAGAAAGCCGGAAACCACACACCAAACAGGGAACAAGGGATGAGCCTCTTAACCTGTTCAATAGACGTGGGTGGAGTGTGAACCGGGCGATATATATATATATATATATATATATATATATATATATATATCCGAGTGAATACAGAACGAAGAATTCTTACAACATCCAAAACATTAATTTAAAACAGTGCTCGATATATAATATATAGAGCTGTGAATATTTATTATAAATTATATTATAGAACATGTACATAATTTTTCTACATATACTCGCTACGAATGTACGTTCGTTTCAGCATTGAAGCCTCAATGCATCATCAGGCGAAATGAAAAGTACTGGAAATCCTTTTCCTTTATATTTATTTAGTTTTGATCGAGGTGTTGGCTAGGGTTAAGTGATAGGGTGATATGTCGTTGACAGTTGGAATTTTTGTGGAGAGGGTTTAGTTAGAGGTGTTGGTGGAGGTCATATATATTGTGTATCGAGTAGGTGTTGGTGGGGGTTATATATATTGTGTATCGAGGCAGCAGATAATTTTCTAAATATATACTGTTAAATATAAGATACAATGAATGTCTATTATGTTTAATCATGAGCCCTTCTAAACGTCGTATTTTGTCTTTAATTTCAGGTGAAAATAAAGACAAAAATTCTCCAACATTTTGATAATTTTTTATTAATTTGGTTCTAAACTTTCGGCTTACATGAGCCATCTTCAAAGAGGTTACAAGGACGTTAACATATCAAATCATCCGCCATCAAAGATGATTTTTATCTTGTGTTGACATAAAATTTCGCTAAGCAACGGCAACAGTTAGCAAAAATTTCGTAATTTAGCAAAAACAGTTAGCAAAAATTTCGCAGTTCGTAAATTTGTAATGTGGTTCTATGACGTCACACTGCGTGAGATCTCAAAATGATAACAGAACCATATATTTAAATGCAATCTAATGTGTTATGACCAGATTTAAATATGATTTGATTAAGTGTGGGTTGTTTGGATTTCAGATAGATGACTTCTAATATCTGAAGGTTCTTTTTACTCTCTGTATGAGTGAGGAGACGGATGTGCGTTGTGGTGCAGTGGATATCTTCTTGGAAACAGAAATCGGTGAGCCGAATTCGAATTCAAGTTGAGTACCCTGCGTTCACTTCAGCACTTGTACCCTTGGGAAAGATATTAATCCGTCACTTCCCTCCAGTTATGGGTTAAATAACAGGATGGGGCCTGGAGGCAATCCATCCAGTTTTGGTGTCAATAAAAATACCCTTGGTAGCCCTGGCGAAGCATCAAGTATTCAGCTATTTGACAAGATTATGAATTTCACTGTAAACTGCACCAGAATTCCAAATGCTCTGGAGGGGTGTAGTGAGTTCTATCTCGGCCAATGGCCGCAATATGACGACGATGAGTGAGGATTACTGTATTGTTGAATAAAATTACCTACATGTTTATGTTTTTCTGAGAAATGTTGTTTAACTGTACACTGATCAGAAAGGAGACAGGTAAGTCTACGGGAGAGCGTGGTTGTAGTAAAACCAATATATGTAGTGGGTATATATATATATTTTTTTTTTCTAGACATGTACTGTTACATATAAGAAACAATGAATGTCTATTATGTTTAATCATGAACTGTTCTTAACATCGTATTTTGGCTTTAATTTCAGGTGAAAATAAAGACAAAAATTCTCCAACATTTGGATATTTTTTATTAAGTTGGTTCTAAGCTTTTGGCTCACATGTCGAAGAATTTTTGTCTTTATTTCAACTGAAATTAAAGCTAAAATAAGATGTTTAGAACGGCACTTGATTAAACAAAATAGACATTCATTGTCTCTTATATTTAACAGTACATGTTTATAAAATTATCTGCTACCTCAGTACACTATATATATATATATATATATATATATATGTGTGTGTGTGTGTGTGTGTGTGTGTGTGTGTGTGTGTGTGTGCACAATATTTATCCTATTTCGAATTAGAAATCACGTGATCCTGGGAAGCATCGCTAATCCCTAAGTAAATAATCCCGGACTGGATGTTGTTGCTCACTTAGCTGTTTTCTGTATTTGAAATAAACAAGGGCATTTTAATCCAACGACGATTGGTCAAAACGATGTTGATTTCGGTGTTGCCATGGAAACCGATTTGTTTTTAATAGGTCTGTGCTGGGGGAGGGGGAATTATTTGTCTAGTTTGTCATTGATTGCTCCAAATGATTTCCTATTTTGTTTCCGTGTCAAATTCTTTTTTCTTTTTTTTTTTTTATTGTTCGTCTTTTGCTTCGGCTTTCATATCCTGTTCCCCCCTGTCACTCAATGTTTATCTTATTGATTCTCCTCATAATCACCCCCCTAATAACTTTGTCTGCTCGTCATACAACTGTCTTTAAAATTCTCCGCTTCCTCATCCTTCTCTCCCGTCTAAAACTCCTCCTCCTGCTTCTTTTAATTTCTCTTCTTCTTCTTTTTGAATTAGCCTAAAACTCGTATGTATAATCCTTTTCTAGCTTTTTAACTTCCTGCGTTGTGGTGCAGTGGATATCGACTCGGGACGATAAATCGTGGAGCCGAGTTCGAAACTCCAGTTGAATTCCTTTCATTCACTTAAGAGCAAATACCCTTGGGAAAGGTATTAATCCGCATCTTCCCTCTAGTTATGGTTAAATATTAAAACAGATTGGATTCTATAGCCTTGGCTGGCAACCAGTCTACCGCAGAATGCAATGGCAACCTACGGCGGGATAATCTTCTGCCCAGTCAGTCATGTCTCTTTCGAGACATGATCATCCACTTAACTGACTGACTGAATATAATAGTTGGAAGCATAATAAAAACTACTATTGGACATAAAGTGAGGGATCGGTTTTCTATTGTTATGAAGTAATAAACCGATCCCTCAATAAATATAATAATGTAATATAATCTTTTCTCCCTCAAGCTATGAGTTAAATCAGTCAGTTCTGTCTCTTTGAAAAGCGTCTATCACTTAACTGACTCTCTTATCTTGTTCATTAATCTCATCGTTCTCACTAACTTTTGTCTTCTCTCTCGCTCACTTCTAGTCTTTCCTCTTCAAATCTCCTTTTATAAATTGCTTCACCTCTTTTTTCTCCTAGAATTTTCTCTATATTTATTTTAATTCATCACTTTCTCATTCTTCTCTTTCTTCATGCTTATTTCCTGACTACCTTTTTCGTTACTAAATGATTCGCCTCTTCATGAGTCATTCGCTCTTTTTCTAATACTTATTCTTCTACGTATCAGTCAGTTAAGTGCCATACGTGATACACGCTTTGGGTGATCACGTCTCGACAAAGACATGACTGACTGGACAGAAGACTATCACGCAGAATGTTGCCATTGCTTTCTGCGGTAGACTGGTTGCCATCCGAATAATAGAACCCAGTCTATCCTATTATTTGACTCATAGCAGGAGGGAGAAAAGATGTATTATATTATTAAGTAGTAATAAGTGGGGGATCAGTTTATTACTTCATAACAATAGAAAACTGATCCCTCACTTTATGCCCAGTAGGAGCCTTAATCATGTTTCCAAATATTATTATCTGTCAGTCAAGTGCCATACGTGATACACGCTTGGGCAGCTGATTATCCCGCAGTACGTTGCCATTGCTTTCTGCGGTAGACTGGTTGCCATCCGAATAATAGAACCCAGTCTATCCTATTATTTGACTCATAGCAGGAGGGAGAAAAGATGTATTATATTATTAAGTAGTAATTAGTGGGGGATCAGTTTATTACTTCATAACAATAGAAAACTGATCCCTCACTTTATGCCCAGTAGGAGCCTTAATCATGTTTCCAAATATTATTATCTGTCAGTCAAGTGCCATACGTGATACACGCTTGGGCAGCTGATTATCCCGCAGTACGTTGCCATTGCTTTCTGCGGTAGACTGGTTGCCATCCGAATAATAGAACCCAGTCTATCCTATTATTTGACTCATAGCAGGAGGGAGAAAAGATGTATTATATTATTAAGTAGTAATTAGTGGGGGATCAGTTTATTACAATAAAACAATAAAAACATAACAATAAAAAACAGATTACCCACTTTATGGCCAGTAGAACTTTTAATCATATTTCCAACTATTATATTTACTCAGTCAGTTAAGTACGATACGTGAAAGAAACTTGGGCAATCACTTCTCCACAGAGACATGATTGACTGGGCAGAAGATTATCACACAGTAGGTTGCCGTTGCTTCTGCGGTTGACTGGTTGCTAGCCAAGGCTATAGAACCCAGTCTGTCCGGTTATTTGAGTAATAGCTAGAGGAAGAAGAGATATTACATTATTATATTAAATATAATTACTGGGGGATCAGTTCATTACTTCATCACAATATAAAACCGATCCCCCACTTTTTGTCCAGTAGATGTTTAGTCAGTCAATTAAGTGCCATGAGTGAAACACGCTTGGGCAATAACGCTTCTACAGAGACATGACTGACTGGGCAGAAGATTATCACGCAGTTGGTTGCCGTTGTTTTCTGCGGTAGAATGGTTGCCAGCCAAGGCTATAGAACCTAATCTGTTCTGTTATTTAACCCAAAACTGGAGAAGAGATGTATTAATATTTTTCCTAAGGGTATTTGTGCGTAAGTGTATGTAATGAATTCAACTGGTATTCGAACTCGGCTCCCCGATTTCTTGTTCCGAGCCGATATTTGCTGCACCACAAATGTTTCTTTCTCATTTAACTTCTCATCTTCCTCACCGCATCTCTCTTGTGGATTCTGATGTTCGTCCTCGCATCTCTCTTGTGGCTTTTCTTCTTCTTCTTCTTCTTCTTCTTCTTCTTCTTCTTCTTCTTCATTCCATCCCTTTTCTAGCTTCTCATCTTCCTCATTCAGTCTCTCTTCCAACTTCTCACGTCTCTCTTCTAGCTTTTTGCCTTACTCAAACTATTTCTCTTGTCTAATTTCTCCTCTCTACTCATCTGCCCCCGCTTTTTTTCCTAAATTCCCATACTTATCCTCATCTCTCACTCTTCTCCTAATTTCTCTTCCCCTTCACCATTCCATCCAGCTTCATTTCGCACATGCACTCTACGCCCTCTCAGATCCTCCCATGACCTTTGATGATCAGGTTTCGGGACAATGACATTTTGAAATAGATCAGTTCAAGCGTATGTAGATTAGTAGCCTCAAATGCACTTAAGTGAAAACTTCAAGATTCATGTCAATACGTACTTAGGGCGCATGGTCTAGTGCACGCGACCATCGCTAATCATCAAGGTTTCGGTCTTCACTGGTAGCCTCTTTATGCTGTTCTTGTGCCAAGCTATAATCAGCTTAAGTGATATCTACACCAGTCAGACAGTTTTTTTTAATCATATCACCCCAAACAAGGCGATAACGCCACTGATGCGCAGGGGGCTACGTAAGGGTAAAAAGAATGGAAAAGAGAAAGCCGGAAACCACATCCTAAACAGGGAACAAGGGATAAGCCTCTTCACCTGTTCAATGGACGTGGGTGGAGTGTGAACCGGGCGATAGTTTAGTCTATCTACTCCAACTAAAAATAAATAAAGAGAGAAAAGAGTGAAAAAGATTGGAAAAGAGAAAACCGGAAACCGCATCCTAAACAGGAAACAAGGGATGAGCTTCTTCACCTGTTCAATAGATGTGGGTGGAGTGTGAACCGGGCGATAGTTTAGTCTATCTACTCCAATTGAAAAAAGAAAAAAAAGGAAAGAATGAAAAGATTGGAAAAGAGAAAACCGAAAAACCGCCTCCTAAACAGGAAACAAGCGATGAGCCTTTTCACCTGTTCAATGGACGTGGGTGGAGTGTGAACCGGGCGATAGTTTAGTCTATCTACTCCAATTGAAAGAAAAGAAAAAAATGAAAAGAGTGAAATGATTGGAAAAGAGAAAACCTTAAACCGTATCCTAAACTGGAAACAAGGGATGAGCCTCTTCACCTGTTCAATAGATGTGGGTGGAGTGTGAACCGGGCGATAGTTTAGTCTATCTACTCCAATCGAAAAAAATAAAATAAGAAAAGAGTGAAGAAACGTGATAGATGCTTGGGTGATCATGTCTCTTTCGATGCACGATTTCTTATTTCTACCGGCGTCTGGTTGTCAACCAAGGCTAAAGTACCCAGTCTGTCCTGCTATTAAACAAATAGCTGCGAGAGAAGAGATGGATTTATGACTTTCCTCAGTGTATTTGTGCTAAACTGAATATAAAAAATTCGATTGGAATTCGACCTCGGTTCACTGATTTCTCATTTTGAGGCGATATTCATTAAAGCCCAAGTCCCATTTCGTATTTCTAAAGAATATAAACCTCAAACCGATGTATAATAATCAAGCCTTCTATATATGTGCTAGAATAGAGATATTGATGCTCACTGGGTGGTCTACGGTTGTATTAGATTAAACTAAGAACTATCGCGAATTCTCTTGAAATGATACGGAAATGGCATTCATTGACCAAATCAAGTTAGATTTGTAATACATTTCTGTGCGCCGAAAGAAATACGATTGACATCAAAGACAGAAAACACAAGTCAATGACTGAAAAAAGTGAGACTTGCATCAAAGGCAGCTGGTTTGAAAGTCAATAGCTGGCTAAGATGATTAACAAATGTACCTGGCTAGAGATGACAAAATTAAGAGAGTCCCGGAAAGGCAAAAATCCGTGAAAATTTTAGAATATATAAGTTCTGTTATAACAGAAGACGGAAAGTGCGACACAGAGATCCGTAAGCGAATTGGCATGGCAAAGGAAGCATTCCAGAAGTTGAGTAAAGTATTAAGAAACAGGACAATTTCCCTAGAAACAAAGAAGAGAGTACTGGATTGATATGTGTTGTCAGTTCTTCAATATGGCAGTGGGTGCTGGACAATATTTTTTTCCCAATTGTATCACTCCGAGCAAGGCGGTAACGCCACTGATGTGCAGGGGGCTACGTAATAGTGAAAAGATCGGAAAAGAGAAAGCCGGAAACCACATCCTAAACAGGGAACAAGGGATGAGCCTCTTAACCTGTTTAATAGACATGGGTGGAGTGTGAACCGGGCGATAGATAGATCTATCTACTTCAATTGAAAAAAAACAACAACAACAACAAAAAACAAACAAACACACAAAGTGAGTAAATTAGAAAAGAGAAAGCCAGAAACCACATCCTAAACAGGGAACAAGGGATGAGCCTCTTAACCTGTTCAATAGACATGGGTGGAGAGTGAACCGGGCAATATATAGATCTATCTACTCCAATTGAAAAAAAAAAAAACAAACAAAGTGAGAAGATTGGAAAAGAGAAAGCCAGAAACCACATCCTAAACAGGGAACAAGGGATAGTGTTTTCATACGTTATAGTAAATCGATCCTCCACTTTGGAACCACTCCCCTGTACGACATTACCACCACCTGTAAACTTGTTTATTATCAACCTTCTTCCACTTTTTTTCAGTGCAATCTCATCGATTAAGCCCTAAACTTTCTGAGTGACAAAAAAAATTTGTAAAAATTTCCACATTCAAAAAATTCCAGGGGCTACCCAATCTTTCATACAACCCTATAGTAAATCGACCCTGTGCAATTAACTTTTTTGTTTTCGTATATTCAACAACTGAATCCTCTGCAAAATTATTTTATAAAGCCATTCTTGGAGTTTCCGAGGAAGATGCCATTGTAAGAACTGAAGAAAACTTGAAAAAGACAAAAAACAAGAGCAACAATTCATCCCAAAAAAAACCAAAAGAAAGCGACCCAACGCGAGTGGTTCCAAAGTGGAGGATCAATTTTCCATAACGTTGTATGAGAAACCGAGCGTCCCCCAAAACTACTTAAATATGGAAATTTTCCAATTTTTTTTTTGTTTTTGATATTCGGAAACTTTATGTAATATTTGATAAGACCACGCTGAAAGAAGCAAAAAAACAAAAAACAAACGTAAAACAACACATTTAAAGTTGGTGGTAGTCTCCTTCAGGTCCACTAATATTTTTTTTTTAAATTCATGAACAATTAGACTCTTTTTCTACATTCCAAGCAATGAACAAGAAGGTTACTGTAATCTTTACGTATCGTATTTACTAATGTAGAAACCGACTTTATGTAATTTGTGACATTTTTGGTATTAATTTTGAATGTAGAAACCGACTTTATGTAATTTGTGACATTTTTGGTATTAATTTTGAATGTATAAACCGACTTTATGTAATTTGTGACATTTTTGGTATTAATTTTGTTGCATCCTTTAAAGAAGTTACAAACGGCCAAGGTGGTACTTTAGGGAAAGAACAGTATCATCAAAGATGAAGGAAAAACTAGAAGCAACTGAAATGGGGTTCTACAGAAGGATGCAGCGAATATCATGGATCGAGCATGTGAGCCATGATGAGGTTTTGAAAAGGATGAAAACGAAAAGGAAATTAATACTGAGCCTCAGGAAGAGACAGCTGAAATTCCTGGGACATGCAATGAGGAAGGAAGGCTTGGAGAACCTGATACTGACAGGCCAGATAGAGAGAAAAAGAGACAGGAAAAAGCAATGGATAACATATTTGAAGGACCTAATCAGGTGGATGATGGAACGAGGGCTTCATGGTGTAACAGGTTGAAGGCGAGCAAAGAGCCAACAGGGATAGAGACGTGGAAAGCCATGATCACCTATGTCCTTAAAAGACAGGGCACATAGAAGAAGAAGATATATGCCAACTGTTTATAAGAAATTATAATGTGGATATAAAGTGGGGGATCAAATCTATACTATAATCAATATATAAACTGATCCTGCATTTTGTCACCATGCTAGTCTTTGGACACCTATATTCTAGATTGAGCAGGTGGATGATGGAACGAGAGTTTGCATGGTGTAACAGGAGAGAGCGTGCTAAGAGCCACCAGGGAGAGGGAGACGTGGAAAGCCATGATCGCCTACGTCCTGAAGAGACAGGGCACATAGAAGAAAAAATATATGCCTATTGTTTATAAGAAATTATAATATGGATATAAAGTGGGGGATCAAATCTATATTATAAACAATATATATACTGATCCCTCATTTTTTGGCCATGCTAGTTTCTATACATTTATATTCTAGATTTATGGGCTTGAGCAGGTGAATGATGGAACGAGAGTTGCATGGTGTATCAGGAGAAGGCGTGCTAAGAGCCACCAGGGACAGGGAGACGTGGAAAGCCATGATCACCTACGTCCTGAAGGGACAGGGCTCATAGAAGAAGAAGAAGTTGAATTCCATCTCTGTCGCTTTAAGACTACACTTCCTCGGAGAAGGGATCGTGCAAAAATTAGCTGCTATATAGAGGGGCGATATAATATTCTTTACTTTTTTCTCATATCTGCTAATGTTTTTATCTCTTAGTATTTACTTTCAGTAAAACATGAATCAATATACTTATGAGTTCATTTCTGTTTATAGGCTTCCAAGAGCCAAACCGTTAAATTTCGGTAGCTAATTGATTTTGACGCCCCCCAGATAAACCTCCTACAATGGTATGAAATATAAATTATTGCAGTTAATAATATTCTGTACTAATTATTGTTACTGACAATCATTCTTTTCAAATACGTATATGTGCGTTGTTGTACAGTGGAAATCGGCTCGGAACGAGAAACCGGGGTGCTGAGTTCGAAATCCAATTGAATCCATTGTATTCATTTACGCGCAAATAGATTTGGGAAAGATATTAATCCGTCTCTTCCTTCCAGTTATGGGTTAAATAACAGAACAGATTGGGTTCTATAGCCTCGGTCAGCAACCAGTCTACCGCAGAAAGCAACGGCAACCTACTGGGGGATAATCTTGTGCCCAGTCAGTTATGTCTCTTTGGAGACATGATCGCCCAAGTGTGTATCACGTATGGCACTTAACTGACTGACTGATACGTATAAGAGCTTACATCTTGTTTTTGTTTACTTTTCCAACAGCCATCCGTTCAGCTTTCTTACAGTTAATTGTTCTTTCTTCTTGCTTTCCGTTTCTGATAATCATGCATTCTGCGTTCTTGCAGGTAATAGTCCTTTCTTCTTGCTCTCCTTTTCTCATCACCATGCAATCTGCCTTCCTGCAGTTAATAGTATTTTATTCTTTTTCCTTTTAATAGCAACCGCGCATTTTGCCTTTTTACAGGTTTTATTTCTTCTCGTAAATTTTACGCATTCTGTATTTGAGCTGTTAACATTCGCCTTCTTTTTATCATTTCGTCTTTTTTCCTTTATTATCAACCATCTATTCTGCAATCTTTCAGTGATCATATCTTTCTTCTATCAACCATACATTCTGCCTTGTTATAGTCAATAGCCTTTCTTGTTTCTTTTTCTAACAAGAATATATTCAGTCTTATTGCAGTTGATAGTCTTTTCTTTATTTCTTTAAATAACAACCCTTCATTCTGCTTTTATACAGTTAATAGTCCTTTCTTCTCGCTTTCCTTTATAATAACGATGCATTTTGTCTCCTTAGACCTTTTTCTTGCCATGCTTTACTAACAACTATAAATTTAATTTTTCCTTATTACACTTTATAGCTTTTTCTTCATTTCCCTTACTATCAAACCAAGCATTCACGCTAATAATTGTCAATATTATTTCCATTTTTTTTTACTAAAATCCATGTATTCCGCCTTTTAAAATTTAACTGTCTTTTCCCCTTGCTTTCTTTTTTTCTCACAACCATGAATTTTGAGGAATCACAGTTAATAATCTATGCCCTGTTTTCATTGAATAATAACAATGCTTTATGTCTTCATGCAATTAATAGTCTTTTCTTTATGTTTTCCTTTAATAACGTACACGCTTACTTCCTTATTACAGTTTTTTTCTTGGTTTTCTCTACTAACAACCATGAAGTCTGTCAATAACAATCATTGACGATTTCTTCTATATTTTCTTTAATAAAAAACGCACTAAACAGTCCTTTCTTCCCTCTTTCTGTTGGGGAGTCACCCCTTTTTACACATTCTATGGACTCTTCCATGGTATACAAATAATACTTTCTACACAGAACGGGTTGTTTTTGTTAGAGTTGCTGAGACTCTTCAACTATAACACTGTCAGCACTCTGCCTTCGGGTAGAGGGCGCTCTCTTCTTCCGAGCAGAGAGCAATAACCCAGTCGTGGTTCCGCCGAAGGGTAGAAGCACGACTGGGCAAAAATAGACAGACATTTTTTGGCCCGGCTATATGGCCGGGAATACCCACAATAAAATGACCATGTGTCACATGTTGCCCTTACTGGGAGGGACAACTAAATATAGTTGTCGCTAGAGTTGGTGTTTGTCAGAGCAGGTGAACCGCCGCTCGTTGGTCAGCAAGAATATAGACTATTACCCGGACTTACTTCTTGTATATATCTGACTCCTACTAACAACTATTCCTGAATATACTAACCGTGTACCGGTTGCATTTATTTTATTCAATATTCTTGCATTTTTCCTCTCATATCTGTTTTTGTTATTATTATAACAATTTCCTTTCTTAACAACCATGAATTCTGCCTCATTAGAGTCAGTAATTTTCTTCTCGCATTTCTTTTACTAAAAACCATGGGTTCTGCATTTTTACTGTTAATTTTTCTTTCTTTTTACGTATTTTTCAAGCATCTCTACAACAAATGATAGAGAGTTGTAAAGTACCTTAACTATGGACGTCTACACGGATCAGTCAGTTAAGTGGTATACGTAATACACGATTTGTGCGATCATGTCTCGAGAGAGACTTCACTGACTTGGAAGAAGTTTATCCCGCAGTAGTTTGTCAGTAATTTTTGATGTAGACTGGTTGCAAGCCAGAGCTATAAAATCCAATCTGTCATTCCATTTAACTCAGAGCTGGAGGGAGAGGATATTGATTTTATGATAGTATTATACTAAGTATAATTAGTGGGTGATCATTTTATTACATCATGACAATAGAAAACTGATACCCCACTTTATGCGCAGTAAAAGTTATAATTATGTTTCCAACTATTATATTCAGTCAGTTAAGTGCCATACGTGATACACGTTTTGGCCGATCATGTCTCAAAAGAGACAGTACTGACTGGGCAGAATATTATCCCGCAGTAGGTTGCCATTGCTTTCTGCGATAGACTGGTTGCCACACAACGCTATAGAAACCAGTCTGTCCTGTTATTTGACTCATAGCTAGAGGGAGAAGAGATGTATTATATTATTGTGTAGTAATTAGTGGCGGAACTGTTTATTACTTTATAACAATAGAAAACTGATCCCCTTCTTTATGACCAGTAGAAGTCTTAGTCATGATTTCAACTATTATATTCAGTCAGTCAGTTAAGTGCCATACGTGATACACGGTTTGGACGACCATATCTCGAAAGAGACATCACTGACTAGGCAGAAGATTATCACGCAGTAGGTTCCCATTGCTTTCTACGGTAGACTGGTTGCCAACCAAGGCTACAGAACCCAATACGTCCTATTATTTAAGCCATTACTGGAGGGAAGCGACGGATTAGTACCTTTCCCAAGGATATTTGTGCATAAGTGAATGCAAGGAATTCAACTGGAATTCGAACTCGGCTCCCCGATTTGTCATTCCGAGTTGATATCCACTGCGCCACAACGCACATAATGTCATTTTAAACAGAGAAGAACATATTCTACAACAAAGAGATGTCAACAAATATTACTGAGTGCAGGAAGCTGTGGAGAGCAATGTTCGTTCTTAAGTGTATGGGCATTTAAAAATAGAATAGACTGACAGATATTACAAACAAGCGGGTTAATAAAGCCACAAGTAATATTGTGAATAAAAATTGGTGATGCTGTGGAGAACTATGATCCTTCGATTATTGAAAGAACATCGTATTTAAAGAAAGGGAAAAAGACACTTTTTCTACAAGAAGAATGTCTGGCCATCATGGAAGTGGTATGACTCATGGAACGAGAACAATCTACCCAAGTGATCAAAATAGAGAATTAAGTTAAAAATTCCAATCATCGGAAAAAAGTCGGAGTATTCAATAATCGAAATGTTGTAAATATGGCAACGAATATGAGAACAACAGTATGATCAGTGTAAATAATTACAATACCTGATCTCAGAAACATAGACGTCCTGGGCATGAAGATAAACTGCATCTGGCAGCAAGGCCTCTTATTGGGTGTTTATGAGGAGTATGGAACCACCTCTTAAGTGCTGTTGTTCCCAGGTCCACCCTGAACCGGAGTGGTAGCACCAGTTAGAGTCCCAACTATGGGAAAATAGTTACCCCCCCAAACTGGGGGCAAAACAGTATGAAAGTATAAAAACAGACTTTTATAGAAATATATACATAAAAATAGACTTTTATAGAAAAATATACATTTTTGAAGGAAAAATATTACCAACAATATATTTTTTTAAGAAAAAATTATTACGATAACACATGTTTGAAGAAAAAAATTATTCTCAGCAAAACATTATTGAATACAAAATTAGAAGACATTTTCAGTTTTCTTAAATAAAAAAGAATAAAAACAAATTTTCATTAAAATCTGACTAAGTAAACCTCACTATAACCGAACATTAAAAAATACCTTAAAACCCTGCCTTTTTGGCATTAAATACCCACGATGTGTTGATATGCCATGAAACAAAACTCAAACAAACAAACAAACAAACAAACAAACAAACAAACAAACAAACAGGCACGTAGGAAAAGAATTAGAATATAACCAGTAAACAAATATATGGGCCTTAGTACCAAATGTTTCACGATATTACATTTAATGCTGTACAGTTAGGGTACATTCGTATTAAAAAAAATAATGCCTAAAAAATATTTAATAGGTCCTATACTATCGTAGAGCATCAAAGTGTAATGATATTAAAATATCAACTGTTAGGTTTCACATCAAATTATAGAATTTAAACAAGATGTCCGTATTCTGAATTGCCAAATAAGAATTTCAACAAGCAATGAATGTACAAATCGAATAACGCTGAGTTGTTATTATAAATATTAACGTCATGTATACTCTTTCCTGTTTCATATGTTAACCTTTTGATGGGTGTCATGTCAGGATAATGGTTTCATTATCACTTGCCTACCAAAGGACGACTCTCGACATTTGTAATGTCATCTACAATATCAATGAAACCTTAGCTTACGGGAATGGTTGACCATTACTAGAAAAAACATTATTAGATATTTCGCCCTCGTTTCATATATCTTATACGTGTGACCTTGTGCCAAACTTAGTCAAAATACTAAACCTAAGCAATTCAGAACGTCACGTAAAAGTGAGCGGTTCTTTTTCTATGCGCCATGTCTCTTCAGTATCCATGTCTCTCCACAACTTCTTTTCTTTGTTATTCTTAGTAACGTTTATCTTTTTCGTTATTCATCTTCTTCTTCTATGTGCTGTGTCCCTTCAGGACGTAGGCGATCATGGCCTTCCACATATCCCTATCCTTTTGTCAATACCCCTTCTCTTAATACCCCTTCTCCTGTTATAATATTAATCTCCACTTCATCATACATCTGCTCAAGTCTATCAAGTGTTTCCGTTGTCTCTCTTTCCCTGTATCTGTCCTGTAAGCATCAAGTTCTCCAAGCCCTCCTTCCTCATTATATGTCCCACAAATTTTAGCTGTCTTGTCCTGGTGTTAAGTATCGGTTTCCTTCTTGTGTCCATATTCTCACGTGTCCTGTTCATGATATCCTCAGCATCCTTCTGTAGAACATTTCGGTTGCTTTAAGTCTTTCTTTCAGCTTTTATGAGTTTGTCGATCATTTGTTGTCATAGAGAAGGACCAACATCTAGTAGTCTTCTTTTTGTTTCCAGCAAAATTTTCCTTTCTGTTAATACTAAACTAAGCTTCTGGAAGGCATCCTTGGCCTAGACGCCTTCGGATCTCCATATTGCACTTTCCATCTACTGTTAGAACATTTCCCAGGTATTTAAATTTATATGCCTGCTTGATTTTAGTATTCCAAACCTGTAATTGGCATTTTGAACACCTCCATTTACTGGTGACTATGCATTCAGTTTTCTTGTAGTTTATGTTCAGTCTCCTCTCTACGTTATCTTTAGCTGGTTTCCGTAAGAGGTCTTGTAGTTTCTTTTCTGTATCCGCTATCCTTTATTATTCAAATTGCAGCCACCAATGACAAATCTGAGCAGGACTTCTGCAGCTCTCACAATTGTCTCGATGTATAAGTTGGATAGATATGGTGAAAAAACATCACCTTGTCTAACACCGGTTTCTATCTTTGTACATCTGCTGAATTCATTTCCTGTTCGTATGCAGGAATTTTGCTGTCGGTACAGGGTCTTGATACTCTAAGCCTTTTCCCGAATATATCAAGGTTCCACCAATCCTTTGTTCTGTCATCCGTTTGCACAAACTCGTTAGTTCGTTTTTTTTTTAAATAGTATTGGCAATTTCAAATCCAATTTCAAAATGTGTTGAAACGTTAGGTACTTGATTCCAAAATTTACAAACATTCTACCGTATTCGGGAAAAATTTGATGCCACTAGCTGACATACTGTCCACCATTTTGGGGCCTTCTTCTTCTTCTTCTTCTTCTTCTTCTTCTTCTTCTTCTTCTCATGGTGTTCCTCATGTTATCTTTTGTCGCTCTTAATACATAATTTCCTCTTATTCTACTCAAGCTCGCCTCCACTAGCCATCTGCTCAAGTTCATCAGTCATGTCGCGCGCTGCCTTACATTGTCCTGCTTCCCCTGTATCTGTTCTGTGAGAGTCAGGTTCTTCAAGTCCTCTTTCCCTTTCTTGTCCTGAAAATTTCTTGAAAAGTTCTTGGGAAGTTCATAGAAGCTCTTAGAAGTTCTAGCGAGTTCTATTAGAGTTCAGTAGAACTACTAAGCAGTTGATATTGATCGGCAGTTAGTCGAATACTAAGGAGTCAGCTTACAGTGGAAGATTACCAAGTTCCTAACATTGAAATTGTCTAGCATTTGGTGCCATACTGAAGGAGACAAAACATGACAATCCAATACTCTGTTCTTCGTTTCCAGCGAAATGTTCCTGTCTCTTAACGCTACTTAGCTTCTGGGATTGCATCCTTAGCCGTGCCAATACTACTTCGGATCTTTGTATCGCAGTTTCCGTCCTCTGCATTCAGTTTTCTTGTAGTCCTGTTTTTCGCTTTCTTGTAGTTTTTTTTATTGTATCTGCTATCAGCACTGTATCATCTACGTGTCTTATATTGTACCCACCGATGATGAGTCCTTGTATGAAATCTAGTGCTGTCAGGGTATTCTCACTGTATAAATTAAAAAGATCTGGGGAAAAGACACATTCCTGTCTTACTGCCCTTTCTATTTTTGTAAAATCTTCTGACCTCGTTTGATGTTTGAATGCTGGTGTTTATATATATATATATATATATATATATATATATATAATCGTGTCGCCCCAAGCAAGGGATTTCATTGCCGCTGTTGTGCAGGCGGTTACATAGGAGAAATGTTGAGGAGTGAGAGGTTGCAGGGGGTGTCAGGAAGAGAGTAGGAAAGGAAAAAGAGTACTGATGAGAGTGGGGTGGATGTAGAAAAGCATGAGAGAGATTATGTAAATTAGTGAGATAGGAGATGACTATTGACTTTACATTTAAATTCTTGGAGATTGTAACTGTCAGGAAAGCAAGTATGCGGAAGAGAATTCCACAGGTGGGAAGATCGAGAAAAGAAGCTGCTGGAGTAGAATTTGCCTTTACAATTTATTGGTTTCACACTAAAAGGGTGGGGCCTAGTTGCTAATCTTGTGGCTCGGGTAAATTCATATATAGGGGGCACCAGTGAGCTAAGTTCATCGGAACAGTTTGCTGCCAGTAGAGGTTCTTGGTTACTGTAATGTCTTTAACAAATATGTCTCCGTTGCTGAGTATTTCTACCAAGTCTTTCTGGAGTACTTAGTCGAATACCTTTTGCTTGGTCTGAACGGTGACGGAAATAAATCTCATGATCGCCCACATACTAGGTTTATGGTATCGGCAGCATTTTTCTGTAGAAGCATATTTCGGTCTCTTCAAGTCTCTCTTCATCCTTGATGAGATGGTCCAGCATTCACTACCACATTCAAGAACAGGCATTTGTTTCTATCCAATTTTTCCTGTCTCTTGATACTCTATTCAGCTTCTGGAAGGCATATTTAGCCCTGTCAATTCGCCTTCAGATCCCAGTGTCACACTTTCCGTCCTCTGTTAGAAACCTTCCAAGGTATTTAAATTTCTGTACCTGTTTGGTTTTAGTATCCCCCGCCTGTAGTAGGTATTTTGGGCTCTTCTTTTTACTGATGAGCATGCATTCAGTTTTCTTGTAGTTTATATGCAATCCTTTCTTTCCGCTTTCTTTAACTACTTCCTGTAGGTCTTGTAGTTTCCTTTCCGTGTCTTCTTTGATTTTAGTATCCCCGGCCTTTAGTTGGCATTTTGGGTTCCTCTTTTTACTGATGACCATGCATTCAGTTTTCTTGTAGTTTACATGTAGTCCTTTCTTTCCGCTTTCTTTAACTACTTCCTGTACGTCTTGTAGTTTCCTTTCCGTGTCTTCTTTGATCTTAGTTTCCCCGGCCTGTAGTTGGCATTTTGGGTTCTTCTTTTTACTGATGAGCATGCATTCAGTTTTCTTGTAGTTTATATGCAATCCTTTCTTTCCGCTTTCTTTAACTACTTCCTGTAGGTCTTGTAGTTTTCTTTCCGTGTCTTCTTTGCTTTTAGTATCCCCGGCCTGTAGTTGGCATTTTGAGCTCCAGTTTTTACTGATGACCATGCATTCAGTTTTCTTGTAATTTATATGTAGTCCTTTCTTTCCGCTTTCTTTAACTACTTCCTGTACGTCTTGTAGTTTTCTTTCCGTGTCTTCTTTGCTTTTAGTATCCCCGGCCTGTAGTTGGCATTTTGAGCTCCAGTTTTTACTGATGACCATGCATTCAGTTTTCTTGTAATTTATATGTAGTCCTTTCTTTCCGCTTTCTTTAACTACTTCCTGTACGTCTTGTAGTTTCCTTTCCGTGTCTTCTTTGATCTTAGTTTCCCCGGCCTGTAGTTGGCATTTTGGGTTCTTCTTTTTACTGATGAGCATGCATTCAGTTTTTTTGTAGTTTATATGCAATCCTTTCTTTCCGCTTTCTTTAACTACTCCCTATAGGAGATCTTGTAGCTTCGTTTCTGTATCTGTTATCAGCACTGTATCATCTACGTATCTGATACTGTTCAGATTGTGATTACCAATGACAAATCGTTGCAGAACATTTAGAGCATTTCGAATGGTCTCACTGTATAGGCTGAATATATCTGGCGAGAATACGCTTCCTTGTCTTACACCCCTTTCTATCTCGTTTCTTGTCCCTATGCAGGTAGTTTGCTGAAGGTAAAGGTTCTCGATTATGTCTTTCCCAAGTATGTCAAGGTTGCCAAGCAAATCTATCAGGTCTTTGTAGCGTATTTTGTCGAATGCCACTGCATAGTCAATGAAACACAGGGACACGTTTTTCTGAACTTCTGTTAAACCTTTCTGATAACACTCTCAGCAAAAATATCGCGTTCTTTCTTCTAGTGTCCTTGACAAAACAGCACTGTTCTCGTCCTGTTTCCGGTTACATTCCGTTGCATACTCTTATGATCAGAATTCGGATGATGAGTTTTGTTACGTGACCCATGAAGCTGATGGAGTTCACATTTTTACCTGGATTCTTACGCAGAGCTTTGAAAATCTCTCTGCTTAGGTATTCCGGAATTTTGGCACTGTTGTAGATTTCATTTATAATTTCTGTGATTTTACGAAGCTGAAGTCATTTTACGCTTCCAACATCTTCATTACTATGCCGTCTGGTCAATCTACTACTTTTCTATTCAGTGCAACTTCCACTTCATTTTCTATTCTTTCTTGTCCGTCGGTATTCCTGTGTACTGTCAGTTGCTTTCTCGTGTTCTGGAACAGATCTCTGGCATAATTTTCATACAACTGAAGTAGTTCCTCTATCTCTAACACGAATGTTCCATCCTTGGATTTTATGCACCTCTTTGATTAGCATGTTTTTGTCCTGTTAGCTCACTTATTTCTGTGCCTGTCTCCTTTATTGGACGTGCCAAAGCTCTATTAAGTAGTAATTAGTGGGGGATCAGTTTATTACTTCATAACAATAGAATAGGGGGATCAGTTTATTACTTCATAACAATAGAAAACCGATCCACCACTTTATCTCCAGTAGAAGCCTTAATCATGTTTCCAACTATTACAATCAGTCAGTCAGTTAAGTACCATAGCTGATAAACGCCTTGAGCGATCATGTCTCTTGAGAGACATGACTGACTGAGCAGAAGTTTATCCCGCAGTAGGCAGATATTGGTTTCTACGGTAGACTGGTTGCTATCCAAGGTCATAGAACCCAACCTGTCCTGTTATTTAACCCATAACTACAGGGAAGTGACGGATTAATACCTTTTCCAAGGGCTTTTTCCATGGATGTGCGTTGTGGTGCAGTGGATATCAGCAACCGGTCTACCGCAGAAAGCAATGGCAACCTACTATGGGATAATTTTCTGCTCAGTCAGTCATGTCTTTTTCGAAACATGATCGCCCAAACCTGTATCACGTATGGCATTAATTTAGTCAAATTTTGATGAAAACTTTTTTAAATTTTAAAATTTATTTTAGAAAACTGTATTCTAGTGTTGTATTCAAAAATCTATTGCTGGTTCTAGTATAGAAAAACTTCTTCCCATTCAATAATGTCTCTTTTGAGACATGATCGCCCAAAGAGTCTATCACGTATGGAACTTAAATGATTTCAAGTATGAGTATCAGTGTCAACAGTATAGTTCCGTTCCCACTCATCAGGAGTATACTGGTCTCAGGAAGAGAACTGGAATCAGTGTCTTCGATTCGTGGTACGGAATGGTTTATGATCAAAGCAACCAGTCAACCGCAGAAGCAACGGCAACCTACTGTGTGATAATCTTCTGCCCAGTCAATCATGTCTCTGTGGAGAAGTGATTGCCCAAGTTTCTTTCACGTATGGTACTTAACTGACTGAGTAAATATAATAGTTGGAAATATGATTAAAAGTTCTACTGGGCATAAAGTGGGTAATCTGTTTTTTATTGTTATGAAGTAATAAACTGATCCCCCACTAATTACTACTTAATAATATAATACATCTTTTCTCCCTCCTGCTATGAGTCAAATAATAGGATAGACTGGGTTCTATTATTCGGTTGGCAACCAGTCTACCGCAGAAAGCAATGGCAACGTACTGCGGGATAATCATCTGCCCAAGCGTGTATCACATATGGCACTTGACTGACAGATAATAATATTTGGAAACATGATTAAGGCTCCTACTGGGCATAAAGTGAGGGATCAGTTTTCTATTGTTATGAAGTAATAAACTGATCCCCCACTAATTACTACTTAATAATGCAATACATTTTTTTCTCCCTCCTGCTATGAGTCAAATAATAGGATAGACTGGGTTCTATTATTCGGATGGCAACCAGTCTACCGCAGAAAGCAATGGCAACGTACTGCGGGATAATCTTCTTCCCAGTCAGTTATGTCTCTTTCGAGACATGATCACCCAAGCGTGTATCACGAATGGCCCTTAACTGACTGATAATAATATTTGGAAACATGATTAAGGCTCCTACTGGGCATAAAGTGAGGGATCAGTTTTCTATTGTTATGAAGTAATAAACTGATCCCCCACTTATTACTACTTAATAATATAATACATCTTTTCTCCCTCCTGCTATGAGTCAAATAATAGGATAGATTGGGTTCTATAACCTTGGTCGGCAACCAGTCTACCGCAGAAAGCAATGGCAACCTTCTGCGTGATAGTCTTCTGTCCAGTCAGTCATGTCTTTGTCGAGACGTGATCGCCCAAAGCGTGTATCACGTATGGTACTTAACTGACTGATACGTAGAAGAATAAGTATTAGAAAAAGAGCGAATGACTCATGAAGAGGCGAATCATTTAGTAACGAAAAAGGTAGTCAGGAAATAAGCATGAAGAAAGAGAAGAATGAGAAAGTGATGAATTAAAATAAATATAGAGAAAATTCTAGGAGAAAAAAGAGGTGAAGCAATTTATAAAAACATCGGGAACTCGAATATGTAAAGAAAAATGAAATAAACGAACAAAAACTTTTTTTTTTTAGTAAGAGAAGAAAAGATTTGGGAACAGAATTTAACAGCATAAGTTGGATTAAAACGTGGACAGCATCAATAATGATGTACACAGGTTCTTTCCTTGGAATCAGGAAAAAAACGAACACAAATCAATGGATCGACGAAGCAGGAAAATAATGATCGTGTATACATACAATCAAATATCTACGTTAAGAGAATATATGTAAAACAAAAATAGATGGAAGAAGACTCATTAACGTCGAGGAACTTAAGTAATAGGCCCAACACTGCACCGAAAATATCCTGTTCGACACGAACGAAAATGAGAACAAATGACGGATTATTGTGGAACGTATCAAGGAAAGAAAATAGTAAAAGAAAGAATCCTTTCACGGGGAATTAAAAAAGCAAAACACAATATAAACAGAAGTAATCATGAACCTGGTTTACACAGATGACAGCTGAAACGAAATACACAATTTCGCGTTGTTGCATAATAGAGCAAATGCATGAAAACAAACTCTGTCAAAGAAAAGAAAATAGGAAAACCCTGCACAACGGTAACTGCTGCCATTTTAAAGAAAACGAAACGAACAAACCCATCAAATGAAGGTAGAAATCTGACCCAAATTTAATTTAAAGCAAATAAGGCAAACGCGGCTCTTGTAAAGTTCATCGGTGTCAACAATACTACCGGTGATCTGAGATCAAATTCCTGTTTTGCTTACTGCGTTCATTAAAATAAATATCTTCATGAAAGGAAAGGATGTACATTTTCTACTCTTAGCTTTTTTTTCTTTTATGTGCCATGTCCTTTCAGGACGTAGGCGATCATGGCTTTCCCTATCTTTTGTGGCTCTGAGCACGCCTTCTCCTGTCACACCGTGCAATCCTCGTTCTGTCATTCACCTGATTAGATCCTTCAAATATGTTATCCCCTGCTTTCCCCTGTCTCTTTTTGCTTCTATCTAGCCTGTTAGTATCAGGTTCTCCAAGCCCTCCTTCCTCATTGCATGTCCCAGGAACTTCAGCTGTCTCTTTCTGATGCTCAGTATTAATTTCCTTTTCGTTTCCATCATTTCCAAAACGTCATCATTGCTTAAATCCTCGCTCAATTTCACTTGACTCAGTCAGTTTGCAGCTAGCTTCGTTGGGGTGAGTTGTATTATCGCCTTTGTTATAATTACTACTACGGAATCTGTCTTTTGGTATACATGTATTGAAATTTAATTCTTCTTCAATCTGCCTTCCACCCGTTTAGTTTCCCCTGTCTCTTTTCCCTTCTATCCGGCCTGTAAGTATCAGGTTCTCCAAGCCCTCCTTCCTCATTGCATGTCCCAGTAACCTCAGCTGTCTCTTCCTGATGCTCAGTATTAATTTCCTTTTCGTTTCCATCATTTCTAAGACCTGATCATTGCTCACATGCTCGATCCATGGGATTCACAGCATCCTTCTGTAGAACCCCATTTCAGTTGCTTCAAGTTTTTCCTTCGTCTTTGATGGTATTGTCCAACATTCACTGCCATATTGAAGGACGGACATCACGCAGAAATCCAGTACTCTCTTCCTAGTTTCTAGCGAAATTGTCCTGTTTCTTAATACCTTACTCAACTTCTGGATTGCTTCCTTCGCCATGCCAATTCGACTTCGGAACTCTATCACCTTAGATAGAGATACTTGAAATAAACAAATTCAGTATCCCCTAGGATAGAGATACTGAAATAAAAAAAAATTCAGTATCACCTTAGATAGAGATACTGAAATAAAACCTCAGGTGACCTATAAATATTTAGGTGTTTTAGAAGTAGAGGAAGTCATTAATAGGCAAAACGTGCCATCCAAGAGAAAGGACTATTCTGTAATCAGAGCTGAATGCCAGAAACGAAATTGAAGTCTTAAACCCACTAACCATTCCTGTAATCATATAAAGTTTCAATATTGTTATTGGTGACTCTCCAACAAAAACGAAATTGATGCCAAAACAAGAAAGCTTCTCACAATGCATCGAATGTACCACCCACAAACAAACATTGAACAATGGTACCTACTCTCACCAAAAAATGATGGACGATTATTTCAACATCGGCTATCTTCTATGTGTAGTGCCGATTCGTAGATATGCGTTCTGGTACAGTGAATATAGGCTCGAAACGGTAAATCGGGAAGCCGAGTTTGAATTCCAGTTGAATTCCTTACGCACAAATACCCTTGGGAAATGCATTAATCTGTTTTTTCTCTCTAGATATGGGCTAAATATTAGGACAGACTGGGTTCTCTAGCCTTGGCTAGCAACTAATCTACTGCAGAAAGAAATGGCAACCTATTGCAGGAAAATCTTCCGTTCAGTCAGTCATGTCTTTTTCGAGACATCATCGACCAAAGCGTGTATCACGTATGGCACTTAACTGACTGAGTGTCGATTCAAAACGTAGGCGACCATGGCCTTGCATATCTCCCGATGAGAGGCTCTTAACATTTTTCTGATGTTAAGTATTGGCATGCTTTTCTTTTCTCTCCAAGACCTCATCTTTGGTAACATGTTCGGTCCATTGTATCTTCAGTATCCTTCTGAAGAACTACATTTTGTTTTCTTTATGTGTTCCTTTCGTCTTTGAAGAGATTGTCCAGCATTCACTGTTTTAAGAACAGACATCACTTAGAAATCCAGTACTCTCTTCTTGTTTTAATTTTACTTTCCTTCTGGGATGTATCGCCAAATTTAAAACGGAGTGACTTTTTACTTGTAGAAAAAACAATTTCTTCATCAGGGCACAAAAAACTGCACGCAATCGATTGGTCGATGGCTAGGTCAAGGGCGACCCAAAGGCTCCATTTTCTTTTTTGCAGTTGGCGTGGACGCGACTACTATCCCTGGATTTCCCTTTTCTTCTCTTATGTACCCTGTTCTTTCAGGACATAAGCGATCACAACTTTCCACATCTCCCTATATCTGGTGGCTCTTAGCACACTTTCTCCCGTTACAACACACAACCCTTGTTCCGTCATCCACTTGATCAGGTCCTTCAAATATGTTATCCGCTGCTTTCTCTTTTTCCCTCTATCTGACATGTTAGTATCAGGTTCTCCAAGGCCTTCTTCCTCATTGAACTTTAGCTGTCTCTTCCTGATGCTCAGTATTAATTTTCTTTTCGTTTCCATCTTTTCCAAAACTTCATCATTGCTCACAAGCTCGATCCATGATATTTGCAGCATTCTTCTGTAGAACCACACTTCAGCTGCTTCAATTTTTCCTTCATATTCGAATATATTGTCCAACATTCACTGCCATATTGAAGAACCGACATCACATAGCAATCCAGTACTCTCTTCTTTGTTTCTAGCGACATTGTCCTGTTTCTTAATACTTTACTTAACTTCTGGAATGCTCTTTTCGCCATGCCAATTCGCCTTCAGATCTCTGTGTCGCACTTTCTGTCTTCTGTTAGAACACTTCCGAGGTATTTAAATTTTTGTACCTGCTTGATTTTAGTATCACCGACCTGTATTTGACATATTGGGCTGCCCTTTTTGCTGATGACTATGCATTCGGTTTTCTTGCAGTTTGTTTGTAGTCCTTTCTTGTCACTCTCTACTGTTACCTTGTGTAGGAGGTCTTGTAGTTTTCTTTCGGTGCTGATAGCAGAATTGTATCATCTGCATACCTTATATTATTCAAATTGTGGTCTCCAATGAGAAATTCTGGCATAACTTCTGCGGTTCTCAGAATTGTCATGCTGTACAAGTTGAATAGATCAGGTGAAAAGACACACCCTTGTCTTACGCCCCTTTTAATCATTGTATAACTGCTGAATTCGTTACCTGTCCGCATGAAGGAAGTTTGCTGCCAGTCGTGATTCTTGATTGCTCTTAGGTCTTTCCTAAATATGTCGAGGCTGCCAAGCATTTCCATCGATTCTTTGTGGTGTATTTTGTCAAACGCCTTTGCATAATCAATAAAACATAGTTTAAACCCTTCTACAATTGTATTGCCCTTTCAGAGAGTATCCTAATCATAAATGTGTCGTTCATTGTTCCAGTGTCTTTGACGAACCAGCACTGTTCTTGCCCTATCTCTGGCCTGATTGTGCTTCTCGCTCTATTCATTAGGATTCGGACGGTCAGTTTTGTTTTATGGCTCCTTCAGGAATGCTTACTTCGCCAAGCC
Source organism: Ascarosepion bandense (assembly GCA_037127315.1). Classification (NCBI taxonomy): domain Eukaryota; kingdom Metazoa; phylum Mollusca; class Cephalopoda; order Sepiida; family Sepiidae; genus Ascarosepion; species Ascarosepion bandense. The sequence goes on along the minus strand of JBBBDQ010000945.1, from coordinate 5,329,556 downwards.
AATTCGCCTTCGGATCTCAGTGTCGCACTTTCCGTCTTAAATCTTTCTCGTCGTTGCTGAGGGCTTAGCAGAGCAGCACCGAACGACATTTACAAATTCTTTGGTATGATCCGGCTGGGATCGAAACCGCATCGTAGGCGAACACTCTAATATTGCGATACGGCCGGTCTCCGCAACATATCTTCAGGAAATACAGCTCAATGAAACAAAACCAGAGCAAAATGCATCCTAAATGAAAGCGTAAAACAAAGAAAAAATGCAATATAACAAATTATCTTTAACAATCTGGATGCGTGTGAGAAATAAAAAATGCCCCAGAGATCATCATGTCTACTGAACACTTAGCTACCAGTGTCTGGTATTCCTTGGACTCAAGTATGAACCAAAAACATTTATAAATGCTGGTCAGGATCGGTACCTTTCAACCGCGAACTACTGTTGTGGATTCCGGGTGAGGAACCACATAAAATAATGAACAACAAAACAGATATTTGACATAGGAAAATAGGTTATATTTAACGTAAAGATATAACTGGAACGCAGGTTAGTAATCCCGGAATAAGATTAGTAAGGAATATATATATACAAATCTTTGAAGTGAAGCCGTGCTCGAGTTATAATATCTGTGTAATACTATTCTTGCTGAGTTGAGCTCAGAGCTACTATGACGGCTGACGCGGTATTCTCTGTCCAACTTTGGTATTTCTCTGTATTTTACGAGTCAGTCCGGTACTCTCCGATAACTCTACTGCTGTCATTATGAAAAGAGTATATGTATACTCAAGTCGAGTCCATAATTATAGAAAAACGGGAGATCCCACAACAGCTACCAATGTAATAACGTGGTATTTCACAACAGTCTATATCATATACTCGTAGAATATCCGGAGACCCAAAAATATATCAGTGTGGCCGAATGAAACAAACAGATTAGTTTTTTTTTTAAATCGCATCACCCCGAGCAAGGCGGTAACGCCACTGATGTGCAGGGGGCTACGTAATAGTGAAAAGATTGGAAAACAGAAAGCCGGAAACCACATCCTAAACAGGGAACAAGGGATGAGCCTCTTAACCTGTTCAATAGACGTGGGTGGAGTGTGAACCGGGCGATAGATGGGTCTATCTACACCAATTGAAAAAAAAAAACAAAGTGAGAAGATTGGAAAAGAGAAAGCTGTAAACCACATCCTAAACAAGGAACAAGGGATGAGCCTCTTAACCTGTTCAATAGATGTGGGTGGAGTGTGAACCGGGCAATAGATAGATCTATCTACTCCAATTATAACAAGAGTATATGTATACTCAAGTCGAGTCCATAATTATAGAAAAACGGGAGATCCCACAACAGCTACCAATGTAATAACGTGGTATTTCACAGCAGTCTATATCATATACTCGTAGAATATCCGGAGACCCAAAAATATATCAGTGTGGCCGAATGAAACACACAGATTAGTTTTTTTTTTTAATCGCATCACCCCGAGCAAGGCGGTAACGCCACTGATGTGCAGGGGGCTACGTAATAGTGAAAAGATTGGAAAACAGAAAGCCGGAAACCACATCCTAAACAGGGAACAAGGGATGAGCCTCTTAACCTGTTCAATAGACGTGGGTGGAGTGTGAACCGGGCGATAGATGGATCTATCTACTCCAATTGAAAAAAAAAAAAACAAAGTGAGAAGATTGGAAAAGAGAAAGCTGTAAACCACATCCTAAACAAGGAACAAGGGATGAGCCTCTTAACCTGTTTAATAGACGTGGGTGGAGTGTGAACCGGGCGATAGATAGATCTATCTACTCCAATTGAAAAAAAAAAAAACAAAGTGAGAAGATTGGAAAAGAGAAAGCTGGAAACCACATCCTAAACAGGGAACAAGGGATGAGCCTCTTAACCTGTTCAATAGATGTGGGTGGAGTGTGAACCGGGCAATAGATAGATCTATCTACTCCAATTATAACAAGAGTATATGTATACTCAAGTCGAGTCCATAATCATAGAAAAACGGGAGATCCCACAACAGCTACCAATGTAATAATGTGTATTTCACAGCAGTCTATATCATATACTCGTAGAATATCCGGAGACACCAAAATATATTAGTGTGGCCGACTGGAACAAACAGATTAGTTCCAACGATACCGTAAGTGCAGATACTTGTCGGTATGTCTCTGACTCAAGTTTTCTCGCAAAGACAGTTTGTTTGGAACATTAGTAACCGGAAGTTGTGAAAAAAAATTTTGCAAAATCCAAACAACTCTCTGATCAATTCGAATAAATAACAACAACGACATATCTTTCAGAAACTAATTACTTACAATGTCCTCGCGATAAAAATCCGCCGAATGTGATATCTCAAGACAACAGATATACGTCTTCTTATTAAGATGTTGGGAATCATATAAAAAGGAACAGATAAATGTTTGAAATCTATAAAATTATGAATTGCAAAAAGTCTTTCTCAAATATATTTCTCACGTCTTCTGTATACTTCAATCTGTACAGCGAACACCAATGAATATCTATTTCTGTGAGATTACATGGAATTTCGCTTGTTTGCATCTTCCGATTCAAAATAATTGTTGTCACTTCATATCTCTGACAGAGACACGGAGCAAATCTTACTATTCAAGGTGAATAATAATAATAATAAAAATAACTGCGCAGATATTGTGGTCATATTCTTCAAAACCGGGATGCGTTAGCTAATTAACATGGCAGACCCCGCACAATACAATATAGCTTTGAAGATCTCAAAAACATTTGTCATAATAGAATCATGAAGTGCTAACTTCAAGAACATGGTACAGGGAGACAACAGTAATTTTAGTAATCATATGCAAAATATACTTTCAGAAAGAATAATAGTCATAATAATAATAGAAATATACATAGAAACAACAAACGATTAGATGATACGATTAGTCGAACAGCATAAAAACAGGAAGAAAAATATTCAATAATGAAAGAAGGTAAAATACAAACAAGATTTACATTTAGTAGATTTTGTAGAAATGCAAAACGGAAGTCAAGAACCAACAACTGCGGCAAAAAATATGTAAAAGAAAGCCAAGGATAAAGCTTTTGAAAAGATGAAACAACTCTGGCAGGACACATTTTTACATGGCCAATATTCAGAACGTGTTAATAAATCCAATGTTGATAAAGTAAATACTCATCGATGGTTACGTACATCTGGATTAAATTCTGAGATTAAAGGCTTTGTTCATGCAACGCAAGACTTAAGTCTTTTCACTAGAAACTTTCAGGCAAATATTATACATAATAATGTGGATCCAAAATACAGGTTCTGTGATAAATACAAAGAAACAATAGACTATCTAATCTCAGGATGTTCTCTACTTGCCCCAAATGAATATAAAAATCGTCACAATAGAGTGGGACAATGTGCAAACACTATGGAAAATATGTAAACAAACACTGGTATGAACATCACCCAGCACCGATTACAGAAATAGAAGATGTCAACATTCTATGAGATTACACCATCTCAGTCAGTAAAGTGTCATACGTGAAACATGCTTGGGCGACCATATCTTTTACGAGACATGACTGACTGAGCAGAAGATTATCCCGCAGTAGGTTGCCATTGCTTTCTGCAGTAGACTGGTTGCCGACCAAGGCTATAGAACCCAATCTGTCCTGCTATTTAACCCATAGCTGGAGGGAAGAGACGGATTAATACCTTTCCCAAGAGTATTTGTGCGTAAGTGAATGCAATGAATTCAACTGGAATTCGATCTCGGCCCCCCGGTTTCTCGTTCCGAGCCGATATCCACTGTACCACAACGCACATCCTTATCTACACAGACAGAAAAATTGAAGCAAATAGGCCGGACATTATTGTTAAAAACCAGAAAGAAAACACTTGCCTATTAATTGATATGGCTTGTCCAGCGGATTGTAACATAGCAACCAAGGAATTCGAAAAACTGTGAAAATATAAAGACAAAATGTGGAAATTGAAAACAAGAATCGTGCCAGTGATCGTGTGTGCACTTGGAATGATAAAAAATGGAACAAAACAACACATTGAAAGAATCCCTGGAAACCCAGCTTAAGAGATATACAAAAAATTGTCTTGATAAGTACAGACCATACACTAAGGAGAATTTTGTCTATGTAGCTCTAGGGATGATAGGGGAGATAGAAAAATATGAAATTGGGTCATAGCAGCACACTACGACCTGCCTTAGGTCTTCCCGCAGATTTGGTAGGTAGTGCGACTATAGCAGTAATCGAAATATGATGAAAAATGAAAACATAATAATAACATTTTTATGGGATTTTACAATACACACAGAAAGAATAATCGAAGCTAATCGCTTAGACATCGTGCTCAGAGACCACAAAAACAAAATATATCTTCTTATTGACATGGTAATCCATACAGATTGTAATGTATCTTTAATCTTTAATGATCTCAAAAAGATTTATCAAAATACAAGAATCTTGAATTGGAAACCTCACAATGTAAACATGAGGTCATCAATAATTCTAGTTGTAGTTGGAGCCCTCGGACTGGAAACATTTCCGA
>JBBBDQ010000945.1:5210000-5320000 GCA_037127315.1 Ascarosepion bandense | reverse complement strand
GGGAAGAAGTGGCTTCTAAATTTCAATGCATCTAAAACGAAGCTTCTGTTTGTCAAGCATCATTGGCAACTTTTCCTGCCACCCATAAGCATGGACTAAGCGTGACTCTCTGAGAGCAATATACTTCGCATCCTCGGCCTTACCCTATCTTCAGATCTCAAGTGGAACCATTACATTGAGTCAATAGCGAAATCCACTGCTAGGCCGGTTGAATCACTGTCTCGGGCCAGGATATTTTTTCCGCCTGAATCCATCTTGCACATATACAAATCAACCATCCGTCCGTGTACGGAATACTGCTGTCATATATGGTCAGGCGCCCCCGCTGTTCATTTCAGTGTTCTCGACAGGCTCCAAAAGAGAATCAGCACTTCTCACTTGTGGAACTCGCTTCCATTTTCTGGCTTTCCTGAAAGCTACAACATCCAGGAATTTAAGTGCAATGTCAATACCCATCTCTTAACCACTTGTCTCCAGTTCTTTCTACATCACCCTGTATATCTCTTCCTTTCTCTCTACCTTTGCAACTGTCATATCTGTATTCCCACTCTTCTCTGACACCCCCTGTAACCGGTTCGTCTTTCTCTTTACTCTCCTTCTACCTTCACTTTTACTCTTATGTTGCCTCCAGGAATTTAAATGCAATGTCAATACCCATCTCTTATCCACTTGACTCCAGTTCTTTCTACATCAACCTGTATATCTTTTCCTTTCTCTCTACCTTTGCAACTATCATCACACCTGTATTCCCATCCTTCTCTTGCTCCTTTCTCTGACACCACCTGTAACTGGTTCGTCTTTCTCTTTATTCTCCTCCTATCTAATCTGTCTCTCTTATGTAGCCTCCTGCGCATCAGTGGCGTTACCGCCTTGCTTGGGGTGAAACGATTAAAGAAAATTTCTTTTATTTTCTTTTGTTTTACATTTTCCTGTATCTGCTGATACAGACCTTTATCCGTTCGAATACGGATATCCACTATCTCAGAGATCTTTCCTTCTATCGTTCTCAAAACTTGACATATAACATAGTCCGTTTTTGCTGCATTTCACTTCCTTCACAGTTTCTCTGTATCTTCTCATAAAGTCCTTCTTCTTTCCATTGCTATGAGTATCCATTACCTCAGCAGTCTTTTCTTCTTTCCGACCCAAGATTTTAAGATGTAAGACTGCTCATCATATTTTGCATCTTCGCTTCTTTCACATTTTCCTGTATCTTCTAATATTGTCCCTTATCCCTTTCAACAAAACAAAGAGTATTCATTATTTCAGACACCTCTTCTTTTCTTTCCTTTTTATAAGATTTTGACATTTCGGTCATATCCAGCGTCTTCTCTTCTTTGTCATTTTGTCTGTATCTTCTCATCTTCTTCCTTGTCTTATCCTGTGAAATTAATTATTCATTTGCTTGTGTCTCATTCATCGCTTCTCATTTTAACTGTATCTTCTCATTCGCTCCCTTATCCCATCTAATACCTCCAGTATTATTCAATATCTCATAATCAGTTTCTTCTTTCGTTATCGTCTCATTCTTTTGCTTAATTTTTTTAGACTTATATTCTACAATGATAGAAAGAGAAGTTATACTGAGAGCAAACCCCCTGCATACGGATTAAAAATTAAATTAACTCGAGACACAAAAATAGAAATAGGCAGAACTTAAAGGGTGTCACTGGATTCTGTTTCACACTTTCCTTACTGTTTTAAACACTTGTTTTTAATCATATCCCCACAAGCGAGGCATTCCAATGCCACTATAGCGCAGGGGGTTACATAGAGCGATTGGGTATATGAAATGTCAGAAGGAGGGAGAAAGACTAGTAAAGAGGTACATAGGAAGAGTGTTTGAGAGAATGGGTGCGAGTTAGTGTGTTAGTAGGTGTCTATTGACCTTACATTTTAAACTCCTGGAGGTTGTAGCCGTCGAGGAAGCAAGCATGCGGAAGAGAATTCCACAGGCGGGAAGTGCGAAAAAAGTAGCTGTTGGAGTAGAAATTGCGGTTACATTTCATCGGTTACACTGTAAAAGGGTGGGACCTAGTTGCTAATCTAGTATCTCGTGCAAATTCACACCTAGGAGGCACTAGTGATTTAAGTTCATCAGAGCAGAAGCAGTGAAAGTATTTATAGAAGAGGCACAGGGAAGCCACGTCACACCGGTGAGAGAGTGACTGCAGACGGTCTGCCAAGTCGGTATCGATCACATTACAGATTCTCCGCTGTATTTTGTCAAGAACCCCGAGGAGAATAGCAGGGGCACCCGACCAGATGTAGCAACAGTATTCAATACACGGGCGAACGGTAGATTTATATATGTGCAGGATAGATTCAGACGGAAAGAACTTCCGGGCCCTGCACAGAGAGCCGACTTTCATAGCAGCGAATTTAGCAATGGATTCGACGTAGTCATTCCACTTGAGGTCCGCTGAGAGTGTCAGGCCAAGCAGGCGTAGTGTTTTACTGTCTGGGAGGCAAGCCTGTTCCATGCTAATGGGAGGTAGGTGCGGTTGTCTATGGTGGTTAATTGATAGCAGCTTCGTTTTGGAAGAATTGAATTTATAATGTCGAATAAAGTAAGAATGACATTTCTGTGATAGGTATTGGCATCTGAAAATTGTTCTAATCCGCATCTCCACATGTAACTTAAGCTAAAATTGGCAAGGGCAAAGATAGAGTCATGCCTTTCTTAAAGACCTTAATGCAAAACAGACGCAGACAGGTTCAGCTAAAATATGAACTTATTTCGTTGATATCACTCAGTCAGTTAAGTGCCATACGTGATACACGCTTGGGTGACCATGTCTTGAAAGAGACACGACTGACTCGGCAGAAGATTATTCCGCAATAGGTTGCCATTGTTTTGTGCGGTAGACTGGTTGCCAGCCAAGGGTACAGAACCCAATCTGTCCTGTTATTTGACTCATAGCTAAAGGGAGAAGAGGTATATTATATTACATTATTATATTAAGTATAATTAGTGGGGGATCAGTTTATTACTTCATTGCAATAGAAAACCGATCCCCCGTTTTATGACCAGTAAAAGTTTTAATTATGTTTCCAACTATTATATTCAGTCAGTCAGTTAAGTGCCATACGTAATACACTCTTGGGCGATCATGTCTCGAAAGAGACATGACTCACTGGGCAGAACATTTTTCCGCAGTAGATTGCAATTGTTTTTTGCAGTAGACTGGTCTCCAGCCAAGGCTATAGAACCCAATCTGTCCTATTATTTAACCCATAACTGGAGGGAGGAGTGATTAATTATATTATTACGTAGTAATTAGTGGAGGATCATTTTATTACTTTATAACAATAGAAAACCAACCCCCTTTTTATGTCTAGTAGAAGCCTTAATTATGTTTTCAACTATTATATTCAGTCAGCCAGTGAGTCGGATAGCAGGGTCACTCGACCTGATATGACAGCAGTATTGAATGCACGGGCGGATGGTAAATTTATATATGTGCAGGATGGACTCAGACGGGAAAATCTTCCTGGCCCTACACAGTGAACCGAGCTTCGTAGCAGTTGAGTTGAGTTGCTGGTTGAGTTCACTATTTGTTGTGTGTTTATTCTGTCGAGATTGAGGAAGGGAGATGGAGACAAATCCATCAGTTATACATCAGGTTTAATTTCAGCAGCGGAAATTGAACTTTATTCATCTCTCACACCACGAATTGAAATAAAATTTCTACTCTATTACAACTGACGTTCGTAATTATCCTTATCCACAAGTATATATTTTTCTCTTTCCACTGTCTGCTCTCGGAGTTATTCCGTCTCCATTAACACTTCTTTCTGACTCAATTTCGCTCCTATTATTTTCCCGGTGAACTAGAGTATACGACTCACCACTGGAATTGAACGTACACACACTTCTTTTCTGTACTGTCTACATTCAGGACGTACACGATCTTGGACCTTCACATCTTTCTGTTTCTTGTAATTCTTAATATATTTTATTGTTTTTATTTCTCTCAAACTCTGTTCTACCGTTCATTAGCCAATCAAGTATGACACACGCTTTTGTCCTGTGTGTATCATATTTTCCAAGCCCCCTTTCTTCGTTATGTGCCACAGAAGTTTCAACTGCCTCTTCTTACTGTTAAGTATGTTTTCGTTTTTGTTCCTATTCCTTTCAAAACCTCGCATGTTCGACCCAAGTTATCCTCAGCATCCTTCTGTAAAACTACAATTCTGTTGCTTCCAGTCACTTCTTCATGTTTAAGAAGATTGTCCAACATTCGCTGCCGTAGAGAAGGGCTGATATCACATAACATTCCAGGACTTTGGTTTTTAATTATTTTTTGGATCAAAAAATAATTAAATTATCGAAACCAACACGTTTGTACACTATAGAACAATCAAGTCATAAAATATTGATGCCGTAAACACAAAGTAACATTCATTTTTACAAAGCCCGAGGCCACTCAGGTAAGAGGCAATTTGTGCAGATTGGAGTGGATGATAACGGTTAACCCTAGCCTAGTTTAGATTTTAGTGATCAGGAAAACATCCTGTTGGGAGTTCGTTCCACAGAATAGTGGTTTACGTGACGAAGCTGCTTGAGTGGAACTTACGGTAAGTGGTATAGTGTATTCTTGCCGTTGGGGTGGGCGGGAGCAGGGAAATGTAGTACGTCTGAGCACGTAGAAACAGCGGTAGAGTAGCGAGGGTTTTGCCCACATCCCGTCTGTGAAAGAGAGAGGTTGCACGAAGGACATGAACTCGTCAAGGGCTCCGAGACACTTTTGAATTCTATTATAGCTGAATGTTTGATATCTGGGCAGTTCCCACCTAGATGTGACAAAAGTACTTTATTTTTGGCCTTGTAAAGTTAGAGGCTAGCGAGAAGAGTCAAATATTCTCTGAGGCGACCATTTAAGCTTAACAATAGATTGTTCAATACGAGCTAAGGTGCGTGTGTGAAGTCCAATAGTCTTTTGTGGTACAGTGGATATCGGCTCGGAACTAGAAATTGGGGAGCCGAGTTCGAATTCCATTTAAATTCCTTGCATTCACTTACGTGCAAATACCCTTGGGAAAGGTATTAATCCGTCTCTTCCCTCCAGTTATGGTTTAAATAACAGGAGAGATTGGGTTCTATAGCCTTAGCAGGCAACCAGTCTACCGCAGAAAGCAATGGCAATCTACTGCGGGAAAAGTTTCTGCACAGTGAGTCATGTCTCTTTCGAAATGATCGCCCAAGAGTGTATCACGTATGGGACTTAACTGACTGACTGAATATGTTAGTTGAAAACATGACTAAGGCTTCTACTGGGCATAAAGCGGGGATCGGTTTTCTATTGCTATGAAGTAATAAACTGATCCCTTACTAATTACTTCTTCTTCTTCTTCTTCTACTTCTTCTTCTTCTTCTTCTACTATGTGCCCTGTCCCTTCAGGACGTAGGCGATCATGACTCTCCACATCTCCCTATCCCTTGTGGCTCTTAGTATGTTTGCTCCTGTTGCTCCTGGCAACCCCCGTTCCGTCAGCCACCTGATCAGACCCTGCAAATATGTTATCCGCTACTTTCCTCTGTCTCTCTTTCCTTCTATCTGACCAGTCAGTATCAGGTTCTCCAGGCTCTCCTTCCTCATTGCGTGTCCCAGGTACTTCAGTTGTCTCTTCCTGATTCTCAGTATCAATTTCCTTTTTGTTGCCATTGTTTCCAACACCTTCATTGGTTGCATGATCAGTCCACGATATCCGTAGCATCCTTCTGTAGAACCACATTTCGGCCGTTTCCAGTTTTGTCCTCATTTTCGATGATATTGTCCAGCATTCACTGCCGTATTGAAAAACTGACATCACGTAGCAGTCCAGCACTCTTTTCTTTGTTTCTATTGAGATTTTCCTGTGTGTTAGTATTTTGCTCATCTACTGGAACGTGTCTTTTACCATGGCAATTCGTCTTCGGATCTCCGTGTCGCACTTTCCATCTCCTGTTAGAACACTTCCTAGATACTTAAATTTGTGTACTTGCTTGATTCTGGTATCTCCCACATTTCTTTGGCATTTTGGGTTGTATCTTTTGCTGATGACCATGCACTCAGTTTTCTTAAAGTTTATTTTTAGTCCCTTTTTGTCACTCTCCACTGCTACTTTCTGTATAAGGTCTTGTAGTTTCCTTTCCGTGTCCGCAATCAGCACTGTATCGTCCGCATACCTTATGTTGTTCAGGTTGTGGCCTCCAATAACAAATCCTGGCGTGTCATCTCGGGTCCACAAAATATTCTCGCTGTATAGGTTGAACAAATCCGGTGAAAAGACACCTCCTTGTCTTACGCCTTTTTCTATCTTTGTGTATCTACTGAGATCGTTACCTGTCCGTATGCAGGCCGTTTGCTGCCATTAGAGATTCTTGATTATTCTTATGTCTTTCCCGAAAATGTCGAGGCTGCCGAACATCTCCATCAATTCTTTGTGTCGTATCTTGTCGCGTTGTCAATGAAGCATAGGTATAAGTCTTTCTTCATTTGTAATGCACTTTCAGAGAGAATCCTAATCATGAATATGGCGTTCCGTGTTCCAGTGTCTTTGACGAACCCGCACTGTTCCTGCCCTATCTCTGGCCTGATTTTGCTTCACGCTCTATTCATCAGGATTCTGACAATCAGTTTTGTAATGCGACTCATTAAGCTGATAGTTCTGTGTAGTTCGCACTCTTTTGCACCAGGTTTCTTCGGCAGTGCTATAAATATCGACTTGCATAGGTCGTCTGGTATTATTTCGCCGCTATAAATTTCGTTTTTTATGTCGGTAATCTTTTCTATGCCATATTCTTCTAAGGCTGTCAGCAGCTCTATCACTATGCCGTCTGGACCAGGTGCTTTGTTTCTGTTCATTTTGGCCATTGCAGCTTCCACTTCGGATTTTAGTATTTCCGGTTCATCCACCTCCTTGTGTATTCTCGGTTGTTCTCTCTTGTCGCAAAAAAATCCTTTATATATTCTTCCCATCGCTGGAGTATTTCCTCTTTCTCTAATATGATTGTCCCATCCTTGGATTTTATGCATCCTGTTGAGGAGCAGGTTTTTGTCCTGTCAGTTCTCTTATCTCTTTATGCATCTCTGCTTTGTTGGTCCTGCTTAGTCTCTCTACTTCTTCGCATTTGTTGTTGAGCCATTCCTCTTTGGCTTGTCTGCATTTGTTCCTTATCTCCCTGTGAAATTTCTTGTACTCTGCTCCGTGTCTTGGCGTTAATTTTTGTCTCCTTTGCATCATGTGGAGGATCTCACCGGTCATCCACTCGTTTTTTCTTCTGCGTCTGATTTCCTTTGGGGTTATGCTGTTCGCTGAGGTCACCATCGCTTCTTTTAATGAATCCCATTTTGAGTGCCCTTTTCCAATTTGTTCTTCATATTTCTTTCTCACGCTGTTAAATTACTACGTAATCATATAATCAATCTCTCCTCCCTCCAGTTATGTATTAAATAATAGGACAGATTGAGTTCTATAGCCTTTGCTGGCAACCAGTCTACCGCAGAAAGCAATGGCAATCTATTGCGGGAAATTCTTCTGCCCACTCATCCATGTCTCTTTCGAGATGATCGCCCAAGCGTGTTTCACTTCCTTGAGTTACTTCTACAAATACTTTCACAGCTTCTGCTCCGATGAACCCAGCTTCGGGGAGCCTCCATGTATGAATTTACTCGAGCTACTAGACTAGCAACTAGGTCCCACATTTTTGCAATGAAACCAATCAAATACAACTTCTACTCTACCAGCTTCTTTTTTCGCAGTTTCCGCCTGTGGAATTCCCTTCCGTATACTTGCTTCACCGACAGCTACGATCTCGAAGAATTTAAATGTATGGTCAATAGTCATGTCCTATCTCACTGACTCGCATCCTTTCTCTCATGCTCTTTTTTCCGTTCGCTCCATTCTCATCACACCCGTATTCTCATGCTTCTCTTACCCACTTCCTGACGTCCCCCATAATTTTTCTCATCATTTTCTTACTATGTGAACCCCTGCACACCAGTGACTGTAAAACTGCTTTGCCTGGGGCGAAATGATTTTAAAAGAATATATATAAATTAACAGATAATGATAAGCTAAATCGTACATTCACTAATTAGAAAATATTGGACGTAAAAGAGACTGATGATTTCTTTCTGAATGTCTGAGATGAGGAACTGGTGCCATTGTTATATTTACTGGTTCTCTTGGACAAGTGGATTGAAGAATTAGTTACACTGCATCTGGACGGTAGTATCACTTAAATGTTTGAATGTGGAAGGAATGGAATGTCGAACATTCTGGAGGGAAAATACGAACAACTACAATGGGAATAAAACGATGAATATTAACTGATTAGAAATATCTAAGCATAGAAATCGATATATGAAAACACTATGGATAGAACAAAAGCTTCCGTTTCAAAAGTCTGGCAAATTACTGAAGAACGCCATCAGAGGACGGTTGAAACGTTGTGAGTATAACAACCAAGATGAGCATGCTGCTTGGAATAGTAATATTTATTTGTAAATAGTTTTATGTTGTAAATAAATACGTAATTGGTTAAATGTAATAACAACCAAGATGTGCATGCTGGATCGAATAGTATATGTATATATATATATATATATATATATATATATATATATATATAACAACATATTTATAAATGGAACTTTGTGTGTGCGTGTATGTGTGTGTGTGTCTGTGTCTGTGTGTATCCGTTATCTATAGACTCCGAAACGGCTGAACCGATTTTCTTGAAAATTTACACAGCTGTACTATAAGCGTCTGCGAGTGTTCTTAGCTAGGTTTTGTGTCGAGGTACCCCTGATAAAGATCGAAAATCGATAATCGAAAAAATCGAGTTATTCTTCTTCTCCGTGTCCATAGGCGCCTTGGGTGTTCTTGAAAAAAGGGGTTGGTCATTTGTTGCACGCCATTGGATACATTTTTCTCCTTGCGGATTCCTCATCCAAAGTTTCCATTTGTCCCCACTTCCCTCTCCTTATCTTCTTTGGCATGATGATTCTAATGTTTGGGTTTATACTGACCCATTGTCCAGTGTGGAGTAAAGATATTCTATTTCTTCTTCTGTGCTTTGCGTTGTTGGTGCATAGACTACTATAATAGCTATGTTGAAGGGCCTGCCTTTCAGTTTGAACAAGAAGAGTTTTTTGGATAACTGAAAGTATCCCAGAAAGCATTTCTTCATTTCTTTGTCTAGTATTAGCCCTCTCTCTTAGGGCTTCTATTTCAAAGACGGGTATCAACTAAAAATAACTGGTTTTTATAAAACTGTATCTCGATCAGTTGAATATACTAAACATTTACTGAAAAAACTGGCGTATCAAAAATATTTTCAAATTTTCAGCCGGTATTAATTTTTATTAATAGGACAATGAATACCGAATTTTTCTTGTACGGAAACACTGCTATAATGTTACAATTAAAAGATTCTAAAAAGAACAGTTATTTTTCACGTTTATGGAAAACATAAGGCTGGTTTGGGTACAGATATAGATTTTCATAAGGACAGGAAATTACGGTATTCTTTTAAAAAATCAAACTATCATAACAGACTTCACGCGATTCTATTTCCCCTTTTCCCTGATGACTACAGTTGCTTTTATTGTTTGTTTTTATTCGATAAACATTCGGTTTGGCGATCTTCCAAATCAGTCATTTTGATCAGGAAATCTATTTGATGTTCATTTTGATACCAGCGCCTTTATTGCAAATTTTAACAATTGAACTGATTCCTATTTCTCGCACGGCATTTAAAGGCAGGATAGGAAACAGATTTTTACTGCCTTTCTTTATTCGAACTAAAAGTTTACTTATCTATTTAGGAGTGTCCTTAAAATGTCTGCACGATTTGTTAATAACAACCCGGGTTTTCATTTGAAATTTAACAGAAAACTTTCATTATGGAAAATACATTTTATCCTAAAAGCATTCGATCATTAAGTTTAAATGTGGTTTTATTTGAAATAATGAAACTGATCTGATGAGAAGAGACAGACAAATTCTTCTTTTATGTGCCGTGTCACATCAAGACATAGTAAATTATGGTCCTCCACCTTTTCCTGCCTCTTGTTTCTTTTAATATTTCTTGCCATGTTATTTTCTTCTAAACCCTGAATAACCTTGAATACATTTTTTAAATATTCATGACCTTTATAATCATTCGACTCTCGGGTAATTATTGGACTGATTGGTTTTGTTATGACTGATTAATTACTGTTCGATCTTGTGACTCGACATTTAATGGTTATTTGCAGATATTACGTCGGTGCATCTTGAAAATGAAAAACTATGTGTTCTTAAAAATCTTTATTCATAAGAATAACGGCCTTTGCTTTCTAATAACCTGAAAGAAATGTTATAAATTAATCATGGTGATATGTTTAATTACTAAAAATATGCATAAAATAAATTACAATGATTTAATATTCCCATTTTACAAACCAGCAAAACTTTTGCACCGACCTGACAACGTTAGTCTTTCGTTCTGTCTTTCTTGTATGTCTAAACAACTCATTGATTTTGAGTGTCACGTTATCATTCTTCTTTTTTTATGTTCCTTGTCTTTTCAGGACGTAGGTGATCATGGCTTTCCACGTTTCCCTATCGCTGGTGTCTCTTAACATGCTTTCTCCTGTTACACCATACAACCCCTGTTCTGTCATCCACCTGCTCATGCCCTTCAAATATCTTATCCGCTGCTTTCCCCTGTCTCTCTTTTTCCCACTATCTGTCCTGGTAGTATCAGGTTCTCCAAGCCATTCTTCCTCATTGCATGTTCCAGGAACTTAAGTTGTCACTTCCTGATGCTCACTATTAATTTTCTTTCGTTTCTATTCTTTCCAACACCTCCTCATTGCTCACATGCTCGGTTCATGATATCCGCAGCATCCTTCTGTAGAACCACATTTCCGCTGCTTCAAGTTTTTCCTTCATTTACTGCAACAAACATAATGCTTTCGTTGTTAAAGTTAATTCTTCTGACCTAGTTTGACTAATCATTTTATCTACCCGTCTATCTTTTTGAGTTTTCGTGCAATACATTTTCTTGTTTTTTATTTCTTTTATTTAAACAATCATGGAGAGATCAGATTGCCTCTTTACCTCTGCTAACTAACTGATATCTGACATCTTAAGTTTTATTTCTTTTTTTTTATCAGAAAACTTTTGCACCGACCTGATAACATTAGTCTTTCGTTCTGTCTTTCTTGTATATCGAAACAACTCACTGATTTTGAGTGTCAAGTTATCATTCTTCTTCTTCTTCTTCCTCTTTTTGTGCGTTGTTCTTTCAGGACGTAGGCGATCATGGCCTTCCACATCTCCCTACACCTGGTGGCCCTTAGCACGCTTTCTCCTGTTAAACCACCCAAATCCTGCTCTGCCATCCACTAGCTCAAGCCCATTAATCTAGAATATAAATGTATAGAAACCAGCATGGACACAAAAATGAGGGATCAGTTTATATACTGATTATAATATAGATTTGATCCCCCAATTTATATTCACATTATAATTTCTTGTGAATAGTTGGCATGTATCTTCTTCTTCTGTGTGCCCTGTCCCTTCAGGACGTAGGCGATCATGGCTTTCCACGTCCCCCTATGCCTGGTGGCTCTTAGCCCGCTTTCTCCTTTTACTCCATGCTACCCTCGTCCCATCATCCACCTGATTAGGTCCTTCAAATATATTATCCGCTGCTTTCCCCTGTCTCTTTTTCCCCACTATCTGGCCTGTTAGTATTAGGTTCTTCAAGTTATCATACTTTTCAAAAATAACCTCTGACATGAAGATTGACGGAGTGTGCCGAAATTCTTCCTGAATTTTTCAGCCACATCATCAATTTTTAACGGTTGACCCACGTTTTTTTTAAAATAACGTATTTTTTATTGGTCACCCTGTCTAAATTCTAATAGAGAATCTGCAATATAATCGATCCTGACCTGGCAGCTCGCCTTCAGTCACTTTCTGATCGACGTGAGGCGGCTTCCATTTGTCTTTTCTACAAGTATTTTCATAGTAACTGCTCTGACGAGATTTTTTCCTGGTTCCCTAATTACATGTATTTACTCGTGCTACTAGATTGGCATCTAGGTCCCACCATTTTACCGTCGAAATAGTTAAATGCAACCTTATCGTCTATTCTAATAGTTTCTTTTCTCGCACTTCCTGTTTTGGACCTTTCATTTGCTCGCTTCCTTGATAGCTACAATATCCAAAAGTATAAATGCGACGTCAGTTGCCATCTTCTATTTACTTGATTCCCATCCATCTCTTATCATTTCTTCGACATCCCCTGTACCTTGCTTTTTCTCTCAATATGCGTTGTGGCGCAGTGAATACCGACTCGGAACGCAATTCGTGGTGCCGAGTTCGAATTCCAGTTGAATTCATTGGAAAAGTTATTAATCCGTTTTCCCTCCCGTTATGGGTTAAATAATAGGACGGATTGGGTTCTATAGCTTTGGCTGGCAACCAGTCTACCGCAGAAATTATTAGCAACCTAGTGCGGGATGCCCAGTCAGTCATGTCTCTTTCGAGACATGATCGCCCAAAGTGTGTATCACGTATGGAACTTGACTGACTGACTGAATATAATAGCTTGAAACATGATTAAGGCTACTACTGGCCATAAAGTAGGGGTTCGGTTTTCTATTGTTATAAAGTAATAAACTGATGCCCCACTAATTACTACTTAATAATATTATACATCTCTTCCCCCTTTAGCTGTAAGTCAAATAAAAGGACAGACCGGGCTCTATAGCCTTGGCTGGTAAACAGTCTACCGTAGAAAGTAACTTATTGCGGGATAATCTTCTGCCCAGTCAGTCATGTCTCTTTTGAGACATGATCACCCAAAGCATGTATCACGTATGGCACGTAACTGACTGAATCCCCTGTGAACCAGTGGCGGTCCTATTTTGCTTATAAAAGAAATAGACGTAGCAATAGTAATTAGCGCCATATTCATGTTTAGGATGCTCTCTGAAAGGGCAATACAAATGAAGAATGACTTGTACCTATGTTTCATTGACTATGCGAAGGCATTCGACAAGATACGACACAAAGAATTGATGGAGATGCTCGGCAGCCTCGATATTTTAGGCAAAGAGTAATCAAGAATCTCTACTGGCAGCAAACGGCCTGCATACGGACAGGTAACGATCTCAGTAGATTTACAAAGATAGAAATAGGCGTAAGACAAGGATATGTCTCTTCACCGGATTTGTTCAACCTGTACAGCGAGGACCCTAGATGACACGCCAGGATTTGTTGTTGGAGGATACAACTTGAACAACATAACACAGAACACAGAAAACCTCATACAGAAGGTAGCGGTGGAGAGTGACAAAAAAGGACTACAAATAAACTTTAAGAAAACTGAGTGCATGGTCATCAGCAAAAGGTACAACCCAAAATGCCAAATAAATGTGGGAGATACCAGAATCAAGCAAGTACAAATATTTAAATACATAGGAAATGTTCTAAGAGGAGACGGAAAGTGCGACACAGAGATCAGAAGGCGAATTGGCATGGCAAAGGACGCGTTCCAGAAGCTGACTAAAGTAGTAACACAGAAAGATCTCACTAGAAACAAAGAAAAAAGTGCTGGATTGCTACGAGATGTCAGTTTTTCAATACGGCAGTGAATGCTGGACAATATCATCGAAAATGAGGACAAAACTGGAAGCAGCTGAAATGTGGTTCTACAGAAGGATGCTGCGGATATCGTGGACTGAGCATGCAAGCAACGATGAGGTGTTGGAAAAAATGGCAACAAAAAGGAAATTAATACTGAGCATCAGGAAGAGACAACTGAAGTTCCTGGGACACGCAATGAGGAAGGAGAGCCTGGCGAACCTTATACTGACTGGCCAAATAGAAGGAAAGAGAGACAGGGGAAGGCAGAGGATAACATATTTGCAGGGCCTGATCAGGTGGTTGACGGAACGAGGGTTGGCAGGAGTAACGGGAGTAAACATACTGGAAGCCAGGCCCCTCAGGCAATGGATGGATCTTGTTTGAATGCTAAAAATAATTCTTAAAAAAATGCGAGGTGTTAGTAGTTGGCTGTTCCAGTCAAATCGTGATCATTTTTGCTCAAAGATAATGAGAGACATTCTAAGGATCTATTCGTGCTACTGTTAGAAAATATACGAAGTGTTTATCGCTAAAATATATCTGAACAACATAAGATACGCAGTGTTGATTGCAGATACGGAAAAATACTGCAGGACCTCCTACAGAAGATAGCTGAAGAGAGTGACATGAACGGATTACAAATAAACTGCAAGAAAACCGAATGCATGGTCATCAGCAAAAAGAGCAGCCCAAAGTGCCAAATACAGTTAGGGGTGTTAAAATCAAGCAGCTATGAAAATTCCAATTTCTGGGAAGTGTTCTAACTGAAGACGGAAAGTGCGACACAGAGATCCAAAGGCGAATTGGCATGGCGAAAGACGCGTTCCAGAAGCTGAGTAAAGTATTAAGACACAGGAAACTTTCACTAGAAACAAAGAAGTGAGTACTCGATTGCTATGTGATGTCAGTTCTTCAATATAGCAGTGAATGTTGGACAATAGCAACAAAGATGGAGGGAAAACTTGAAGCAGCTGAAATGTGGTTCTACAGAAGGATGCTGCGGATATCTTGGACCGAGCATCTGAGCAATGATGAGGTTTTAGAAATGATGGAAATGAAAAGGAAATTACTATTGAGCGTCAGGAATAGACAACTAAAGTTCCAAGGACATGCAATGAGGAAGGAGGGCTTGGAGAATCTGATACTAACAGGCCAGATATAGGGAAAAGAGACAGAGGAAAGCAGCAGATATTTAAAAGACCTAAGCAGGTGGATGACAGAAATGGGGCTGAGAGACGTTGGAGGGGAAAGCGTGCTAAGAGCCACCAGGGATAGAGAGAAGAAGAAATATATTTATTGTATTTGATAGCATGTTTATTTTGACCTATATACATTTAATATATATATAGATATATGAATATTCGTATAAGGTTCAAATAAATATGTGTACACATACAATATTATATTATATTTTGATGCTGTGTTCTTTGATCACAGGAAAGTCACGTTGAAAACCCGGTAGCCATTTCCCTACCACATTTCTTTATAAAAAGAACAGTTTTTTATACTTTAACAGGTGCATGAGCATGACATTACCACATATAAAAAAAATCCGTTTTTGGATAATTTTCACTTTCTAATGAATGCTAAGCGATTTGTCAACCGTTACATTTGAAGCAAGAAGAAAAATTAGAGTAAGTTTTAGCAACACAGTTTTGCGGTTATGTTTCGTTACCACAACTCACACCCTTGAAGATGATCTCGAAAGAAGATTGAAAGTACTGGGGAACATCGAGAAATGAATAATGAAATCATCAAAGTTACAGCTCATTTTTTTTACATCTATCAATTATAATACGCGACAGATTATCCGTTAGTATGAACGGATTTGTTAAAAATAAGCAGACACAATGCTTGCAGTTTATTTAATCTGACATGTCTAAAAAAATATTTGCTACCTAAATACACAAACTTAAATAAATGATATATTATATCAATGATTTCACCAATAAGAACATCAAGAAATGAATTTTTTACATCAAGTAATGCAAAGGTGGCTTTGTACTGTAGATATAAGAAGCTGAAGGAATTCATGGCTGATTCATGCCACAATACACAATATATATATATATATATATATATATATATATATATATATATATATATATATTGTGTATTGTGGCATGAATCAGCCATGAAGGAATTCTACAGTACAAAGCCACCCATGCATTACTTGGTGTAGAAAATTTATTTCTTGATGTTCTTATTGGTGAAATCATTGATATATATATATATATATAATAAACAAAATCCTTCAGATATTGGAGGCATTCTGCATTAAATCAGAACAACCCAAAATTAATAAAATCACATTTCAATTTGGTCGAAACACATTACATTGCATTTAGATATATGGTTCCGTAAACATTTCGGTCTCTTGCGTGGTGTCACGTCATAGAACCGCATTTCAAATTTACGAACAGCGGCTGCTATTCGGCGACTGTTATCGTTGCATAGCAATACTTTACGTCAACACAAGATAAAATCATCTTTGATGGTGGACTTCTTTACGGTAACGTCCCTGTAACCTCTCTGAAGATGGCTCATGTGAGTCAAATAAAAACATATCCAAATGCTGGACAATTCCTTCTGTATTTTCACCTGAAATTAAAGCCAAAATACGATGTTTAGAACGGCCCATGATAAAACATAATAGACATTCATTGTCATATTTAACAGCATATGTTTAGAAAATGTATATATATATATATATATATATATATATATATATATATATATATGTGTGTGTGTGTGTGTGTGTGTGTGTGTGTGTGTGTGTGTGATATACAGCACAGGTAACGTGTAAAAATTAACTGGTTGTTATAGTTAGTATTTGAGTCAATCTTAATGTTTCTATTAATAAATTCTTTAAGATATTAATGTTAGAGAAATGGAACAACTGGATTCAGTAGGGCGGTTTTTCTATGATTCCCACTGGACAATGGCAAAAGACCAGAGCTTACTCAGCTGTACATGTGAGATAGGAATTAAGTCTTATGGCGATTGCATCATTTATGAGGTCTAGCAGAAGTAATTTGATAGATTGGGCCGAGGATGATATTCTCTTTGATCACAATATCCATTCCAATCGACAGTGAAAGCAATGGGGATTTGGAATTTATTTGATGCGGGAACAATCTATTTTTGGCAAGGGAGAGGTTCTATTCTGATGTTTTCAGTTCTTTTGTGCTTTAAACAATATGTTATTATTTCTTCTTTATGTGCCCTGTCCTTTCAGGACGTAGGCAATCATGGCCCACCACATCTTCCTGTTCCTTGTAGCTTTTAATATATTTTTTCATGTTATTTCTTCAAAACCCTGCTTTGCCATCCATTTGCTTAAGATCAACATTTATGTCATATGCTGTTTTCCCATGTCTATCATTTACTGTGAGTCTCAGATTTTCCAAGCTCTTCTTTCTCATTACGTGTCTTAGAAACTTAAACTGTCTCTTTGTGATGTTAAGCATTAATTTTTTTTTATTTCCATTCTCTCTCAAACCTCGTCGTTCCTCACATATTCTGTTAATGACATCCTTCTGCAGAACCACTTTTCCTTAGTAGTTGGCTAACTGCCGACTATATAAACTGCCTAGTAGTTTTACTGAACCCCAATAGAACTCTAAAGAACTCCTATGAATTTCCCAAGAACTCCTAAGAACCTCTTGAGTAAAATTTCTGTTAACTCTGTTATAAGAGGGAGAGTCCATTATTTGAAGAATAGGTGTGTTCCCCATAACAATAATCGTCAGATCGAACCTCTCATATGGCTAGTTACTCCTCTCTTAAATGTAGGTTTGATCAGTTTGTTGGCAGTTGATTTACAAAATGATCAAAAATAAATGCGGTAAGAAATAGTTTGATAATTTAACTTTATTTTTTAAGTTTTTTTAACTTAACACCCCCAGCAAGGCGGTAATGCCACTGATGTGCAGGGGGCTACATAAGTGTAAAAGGTTAGTTAGAAGAGAGTGAAGAGGAAGACGAACCAGTTAGAAAGGAGCAATAGAAGGATGGGAAAACAGGTGTGATGACAGTTTCAAAGGTGGAGAGAAAGGAAAGAATATGTGCGGTCAAAACAAAATCGTTATATTTTTGAAACGTCTGTTTGCCTTCCAACAACATGGTTGTTTCTAACCACCAGAAGTGTAACTCATAGCACATTCTTGGACTAATTTCTTCGGCTGACACTAAGCAGAATGATTATATTCAATCAGTTTGATTCAGTGTCGGGTTAAACTCAGAATTTCTGTTACTCGTCTTCACGTTTACTGTTCAGTCGTGCTTTTTATGTAGCAGTTACGTCTGTTCTGGTTCATCTGCTATGTAATTAGAAATTATTGATAAAATGCAAAAAAAGAATTTGAAATATTACTGATCCTGACCTGACATTTCGGCTTCTGTTATGTTCTAACGCCATTATGCCGCTTTCCTTTTGCTATTGTGATAAATATTCTCATAGTAATTTTTGTGATGAAGGCACGGCAGAATAATGAAAACCGGCTAGTATTGAGGAATCGCAGAGAGGAATTCATTACATTGACTTACGTGCTAATACCATTGAGAAAGTTGTGAATTGATCTCTTTTCACCCCAGTTATGCGTAAATAGGAAAGACTGGCTTCTATACATTTGGTCTAGCAGAGAGCTAAACTGAATAAAAATAAACAGCCTTACTCTGAGGACACAGGTGTTTGTGTAGGTTTAACAGTTCTACCTGTGAAAAAAAAAAAGATAGGCTGTTAGAGAAGCATCGACGTCAACAATCCATCCCAGAACAGAATACGATGACGAGTGGGGTCGTCGATGGCCTATGCTTCACCCGGAGCGATATGCTTTAAAAAAAAATTATTGTAAAGAGCTGTTTTCTTAGCTAAGAACATTTTATGAATATAAGTGCAGTACTAAATTGGCGACAAATATCTTAATTCTTTTAGTTGGAATTGCTAAAAACAACCGTATGTTCTATGCTAACAATTCCTTCGTTCCCATTTCTTGCTTTTGAAACTGTCTTTTGCTTTAGTTTATCTTTTAATTTAAGTTTATCGTCTGTCTTCTTCATTCCTGTTCATTTATTCTCGCTCCTAAGTTGTCCTTTTCTCATATCCTTCTGCACTCTGAAAACACTCGCGTCTTAGTGACTTTATTTCTATTCTTAGAGTGAAATGAATAAAAATTATTAGGATCCTTTGAGAAATAAATTATCTTGGTTTCTTTGTTTAATATTTGTTTCAGCTTTTCATGGCCTCTGTTTTTATCATAACAATGCAATATTTTATTACATTACATATGCCTTGGTCAGGAACAAAACTGATAAGTATAGAAAATTCAATTGTATTTAATTTTCATAATTTTTAAATTGAAATGGCTGGATGCAGCCGTAAGTTTTATGCTAACACTTTCTTCTCTTCCACTTGTCGGGTGTGGAACTGTCTTTTGGCTTCATTTAAATTTTAATATCACGGCTATCATTTTTTTTAGGGTTTTTCAACTCCTGTGCTTTAATTGTTCTCTTTCTTTAATACTCTTTTACTTTCTCTGATATCATTCCACACTCGACTATCCTTTACGTCTCAGTGAGTTTATTGCTTTGCTTGGAGTGAAATTAATGAAAACATATCTTTAGAAAATATGTCATATTAGTTGTCGCGAGCTTTCTTTTCTACTTTACCGTGTTATCATAACAATGCTGTTGTGGGATCTCCCCCCTTTTGTATATGATAATGGAGTACTCTTGCCATAGAGAGAACATCAGAGAATTGCAGTTGGCAGTGGAGAGTAATCGTAGAGATCCGTTACAGTTATCGGAGAGTTCCGACAGATACCGAAGTTACCCAGAGACCAGACTAGCTCTGCTCCACCCAAGTAGAATAAGTTACCCGGACATATTAGGTTGTCCCACATGTTCGTAAACACTTACAAAAAATTGAAATTTTACTCGCCAAGTAATTTAAGGTTACCAGAAAACACTTGCAAAAAATTGAAATTTTACTCGCAAAAACAACAAAAATTATTGCTCAAAATAAAGACCATTATTTTCCAATCTTTCTACCATCGATCTGCAAGCTTTCGAATCTGGTCAAAGTACCATTGAGCCGGCTTCGAATCAAAGTATTCTTGACACACTTCCTCGACTTCATCAAACGAGTCGAATCGGCGGCCCTTTAGAAAGTGTTGCATTGATTGGAAAAGGCCGTAATCTGATGGAGCACAGTCAGGGCTGTAGGCTGGATGTGGCAGAACCTCAACGCTGTCCAGCTCTTCAAACTTGTCTTTGGTCTTCCTGGTGGTCTGTGGCTTGGCATTGTCCTGCTGCATCAAAGCGCGCTTTCGGTTGATAAGAGCCGGGTACTTTTGCTTCAACTTTTCGTAGACCCGCTTATATATATTTATTTTCTTACTAATAGTATTCTGGATTTACTAACCTGCGTTCAAGTTTGTATATTACGTTCAATATAACCTACTTTTCTATCTCCATATCTGATTTTGTTGTTCATTATTTTGTGCGGTTCCTCATCCAACGACTTCACTTCAAGACTTGTATATATATATATTTCTACTAATAGTATTCCTGGATTTACTAACCTGCGTTCAAGTTTGTATATTACGTTCAATATAACCTACTTTTCTATCTCCATATCTGTTTTTGTTGTTCATTATTTTGTGCGGTTCCTCATCCAACGACTTCACTTCAAGACTTATATATATTTATTTCTTACTAATAGTATTCCTGGATTTAGTAACCTGCGTTCCAGTTTGTATATTACGTTCAATATAACCTACTTTTCTATCTCAATATCTGTTTTGTTATTTTGTGCGGTTCCTCATCTGAAATCCACAACAAACGCAATAATTTATTATCTTAGATAAGTTTTGGTCAAGAGCGTTACCGACAAGCAAGACAAATTCCATCGTATTTGGTATTACAGAACAGATTCATACTTGATGGATGTTTACACAAGTGATATCTTTTGAATATTAGTGGGAATTAAGAAAAATGTTCAGTGATCTTGGCATTAAAGATTTTGAAGATACAACTCTCAAGGGTTCCCTATTTTTTATTTTCCATGAATTGTCACGATTTCTTTTAAATACATTCAACTGGTTTCCTGTGGACTTCTCTACGGTCCGGAATTCAGAATTTCCTTTCTCTTATACTAGTTTCTATTTCAAGGCTAGAAAGCGCAGTCTGCCCTTCTATTTCATCTATAGCTACCTTGAGAAAAGATATCGAAATATATTTATCAGGATGCGTTTCTGACAATTGAACGCAATTTAGTAAGCTGGAATTTGAAAATCCTGCCGATTTAATTTTATATTCCGTTAGCCATTACCCAAAAATCGCAAAAAGTTCGAAAATTTCGATTGTAAATTATATGCTTACTTACTATGCATTAAATATTAAGCTTCCAATAATCTAAGAGATTTTGTTCATTTTTCCTAAATTGCAAACTAGAATCCGTCATCACACGGAAGATTTAATTTCAGAATCGATATATAAGATTTCAGCCCGGGTAACACAGGAACACCTTGATTGTACACAAATGTTAATCTTAAGGGGTTGACGTACTACATCATTGAAGTGAATTCACAATTAAATTCGACTATAAAATTATGTAGCAAACATGTAAATTATATTCATTTCATCTAATTAATTCTTCGCTTTCGTTGGCTGCAATTAAATCAGTTTGTTTTATCGTTGGGCAAATTCATTGCTTTATTCTCGCCTCGAAACCGACTTAACACACACAAACACAAATATATATATTGGTTATATGAGTCTGTTGTGAAGACCTGTTTCATGTTTGAGACGATAGCAGAGATGTTCTCGATATTATAATTTCCCATGAAATTAAATTACTTTCGATGTTGAAATTTTCCGTATATAAACTCGCACTTGTTGTACACTGCGAATTGGTTCGGCTACAACAATATTATTATTGGACTGGGAATCGATAAATCTTCGGAATTTAGTTAGACAGACGGCATTATCATTATGGGAGCAATTGTAATAACTCTCTGCATATCTGGTTGCCAATCAGCTTTTTTTTCATGGTATATTTCAGTCGGTTGATATCTCCAATTCCCCGTCTCTTTATCTATCACAGTCTGCATGCTTCTATCTATCTATCTATCTATCTATCTATCTATCTATCTATGTCAGTCTGTTTATATCTATCTATGTCAGTCTGTTCATATCTATCTATCTATCTATCTATCTATCTATCTATCTATCTATCTATCTATCTATCTATGTCAGTCTGTTTATATCTATCTATGTCAGTCTGTTCATATCTATCTATCTATCTATCTATCTATCTATCTATCTATCTATCTATCTATCTATCTATCTATGTCAGTCTGTTTATATCTATCTATGTCAGTCTGTTCATATCTATCTATCTATCTATCTATCTATCTATCTATCTATCTATGTCAGTCTGTTTATATCTATCTATGTCAGTCTGTTCATATCTATCTATCTATCTATCTATCTATCTATCTATCTATCTATCTATCTATCTATTTGTCAGTCTGTTTATATCTATCTATGTCAGTCTGTTCATATCTATCTATCTATCTATCTATCTATCTATCTATCTCAACTTGTTCTTGTCTATCTATCTATCTATCTCAACTTGTTCTTATCAATCTATCTATCTATCTATCTATCTATCTATCTATCTATCTATCTATCTGTCTCAGCTTGTTCTTATCTATCTATCTATCTATCTATCTATCTATCTATCTATCTCAGCTTGTTCTTATCTATCTATCTATCTATCTATCTATCTATCTATCTATCTATCTCAGCTTGTTCTTATCTATCTATCTATCTATCTATCTATCTATCTATCTATCTATCTCAACTAGTTCTTATCTATCTATCTATCTATCTATCTATCTATCTATCTATCTCAGTATGTTCAGATCGAGGTCTATTCACCTACCACTTTGTTTTCCCCTCTTTCCAATCTCTCTTTTTCTATCTCAGGTTTTTCCTCTCTCTCTCTCTCTTTGTCTGTCTCTGTCAGTCTGTCTGTCTCTGTCTCTGACTTTGTCTCTGTCTGTCTGTCTGTCTCTGTCTCTGACTCTGTCTCTGTCTGTCTGTCTGTCTGTCTGTCTCTCTCTCTCTCTCTCTCTCTATATATATATATATATATATATAACAGTTATTATTGCAGTAACAGTCTACACGGGTATAGTGTGGAGATTCAGACGTTAAATTGTTTTACAAAGAAGAAAGAAAAAAAAATTTAAATTCAGAATTACTATTCTTCCAGAGTTAATTTTTCTTTCGAAATGATTTTATTCTTTCAAAATTATATTTTTACTTTAAAATAATTTTTCCCTTAAAATTTATTTTGCAAAATTATTTTTTATTTCCAAATGATTTTCTTTATAAACGATTTTCTTAAAAGTTAATTTTCTTTCAAAACTATTTTTCGTAAATTTAATTTTTCTTATATAATTGTTTTTCTTTCATCAATGCGTTTATTTGTCTGTATGTTACAATGGACAAAAGGCAACTTTAAATTTCGAATTTTTTTTTATTAAATATAATTGTTATGCAAATAAAAACTTGTAAATTTTTGAATTTCTTAAACATCATGGCAATTGTCATGTTAACTTCTTTTGAAATATATGTAGAGTGTGTAACCATGGTGAAATGCAAAATAAAACTGTACAAGAAAAAGAATTAAAAAAGTTTGCAATAAAAGGAATAAAGAAACGAGGCAAAATAAAAAAATATCAAACAAGCAAAAAATATATGTATCTAAATCTAAACTTATTTATAAATGGAACTTTGTCTGTGCGTGTGTGTGTGTGTGTGTGTGTGTGTCCGTTACCTATAGACTCCGAAACAGCTGAACCGATTTTCTTTAAAATTTACACAGTTGTACTATAAGCGTCTGCGAGTTTTCCTAGCTGGGTTTTGTGTCGAGGTACCCCCGATAAATATCGAAAATCGATAATCGAAAAAAATCAGGTTATAGAAGGAGTGGTCCGATTTTAATTAAATTTGATGCACTCTAGACAAAGACATAAGAAACGATCTTCAAAACTTTCAAGGTTCCAGTTCTTTTCCAGTGCGGAAAATCGATAATATATATATATATATATAATAAGGCAAGATGTTTGTGTGTGTGTCTGTTTATTTGCATGTACGTCTGTATTTTTTCAGCCCTTTTATTTTAGTTTTTGCTTCGAGTTTGGCTCTAAGTAAATATAATTGTGGTTCTTAGTCTCATCCATGATACCATTTACTCAGAGGACTTATTTAGCCTTCAAAATTCAGTTTAAGACGAAAAAAACTTATTTGATATCGATACCAGGAAATCAAAATTTGACTTAGATCCATTCATTTTTCTTTCAGTCTACGGCTTCGCTTTAACTGGAAACAACTATTGCTTTTTAGTCTTTCGTGCCAACGTCCAAATAGTTTGAGCTCCAGGAACCATGGATTAGTTTTAAAGCTTTCATTACACCCGAGCAACGCCGGGCTATCCTGCTAGTGGTATATATAATATTGAGTCAAAAAGTTCACAAACTGAGGATTGGCATCTTCACACAAAAGCAAGTTCGGACAAGCGAACATTGCGTTCTGTCTTCTAGGCACGACAGACTGGGACTGAGTCATGTCAAACCGTCAAACGACCTATTTTATTTGCTAAGAAAAAAAATAACAGCTGAGCTTTTGTGTGTTTTTGTCTATAACAGGGAAAAAATGTGTTTTGCACTCATTTCAAGTATAGATATTTTTTTTATTTCCTTGACTTGCTTTTATTCTATCTGTCTTTGATGGGTTAAGCCGGCTTCTTCCCATGAAGAACATTCATGAGACCTATTTTGGCACCACAGACGGATACTGTAAGATGATTTTCCTCTTCAAGGTTGCCAATTTTTACTGCGGTAGACTGGTTGTAAACCAAGGCTAAATAATCCAGTTGCTTTTGTTGACAATAAGTGACCTATGGAGGTGTCTCTCTGTTGTATACTAGTATCGTGTACGGTATATACTGCTACTACAGTTGCTGCTGCTGGAACAACAATCGTCTTGATAGATAAACAATAACAAACTCCGACGTATATAAAAAAAAATTTCTTTAGCTTTAATTTTTATACTTATCGTGACTGTTGTGTGCAGAAGTGTAGTCAGAGGGTTTTGCGCAGTTCGCAGATACAAGGGGTTGACTGGCTAAAGTTGTTTTCTCTTCCCTGCGTTTTCTGATCTTTGATCTCGATCTGGAAAAACCTGATCATATAAAAGTTGAGATTCCCGAATTTCGCACGATTGCGTCAGCTTAGCCTAAGTCATTTTAAAATAATTTCCGCATTATTATTATTGCCTCTGACCAACTGCCTTTCACGTCATCACATTCACCTGCTATCGTTTAATATTTCCTGTTTGACCGAATTCATTCTGTGGGTTACAGATGCGTCATCTTAATTCTAGTACTTCTATGGTTTATATTCTCCACTCTTGACACAACACACATTATTTGTCATTGTTCCTGACGCTAAATTCAAAATCCCCAGAATACAATCGCATTCCTTTAATGCAAGCAACTTTTTGTTTTTCCATCATGTTTAATAATATTTGTTTAATGTAAATACATTTCTGAGCAAAATTATATGCTTATCGTCACAGAATATATAACATTCCTTCTTTACCATTTTCAAAATTGTCACCTATGAACACTGAAGAATAAAAAAAGGAAAAAGGAAAATATAGATATTGTAATGATAAATCTTTGAACTCTACAATCAAAAGAATTGCTGAAAATAGTGGCCTTTAGTTTCCAGACATATATTAGTACGGTGAACTATTGCTTGGGAAAACGTTGGCCAAAATATCTAGTCGTCATCGTCTTGCGGCCTTAGCCGAGATGGAAATCACTACACCCCTCCAGTATTCCCTGTGCATTTGGAGCCCTGGCGCAGATTTGTAGCGAAATTCATAATCTTGTCAAATAGCTGAATACTTGATGCTTCACCAGGGCTACCAAGGGTGTTTTTATTGTGACACCAACACTAGATGGGTTGCCTCCAGGCCCCATCCTGTTATTTAAACTATAACTGGAGTGAAGTGAGAGATTAATACCTTTCCCAACGGTACCAGTGCTTAAGTGAATGCAGGGTACCCAACTGTAATTCGAACTCGGCTCATCAATTTCTCTTTCCAAGCCGATATCCACTGCACCACAATGTCACTGAACGCTTACAGCACCTGGTATTCCCAAGTGATCACCCATCTAAGTACTGACTAGGCTCATGTTGCTTAACTTCGGTGATCGAACGATAACCGGTGTATTCAACATGATATGCCGTAAGCCAAAATATCTAGTCGGATCGCTGCAGATACATATTCTAATATCCAAAAGTTACTCGTGTAGTAGGTTTGTCTACGATACACAACATTTCAGAGTTCTTGATACTACAAGCATGATGGTAATGTCATCGGTCGAGAAAATATTACAGCAAAGAGTGTAATCATAGTATGATAAAACTACGAAAGACAAAATTTTCTTTTTCTGAAATGTATGTGCCTTGTGGTGCAGTGGCTATCGGCTCGGAACGAGAAATCGGGGAGCCGGGTTCGTATCCCAGTTGAATTTCTTTGCATTCACTTACGCAGAAATACCCATGGGGAAGGTATCAATCCGGCTCTTACCTCCAGCTATGGGTTAAATAACAGGACAGATTGGGCTCTATAGCCTTGGCTGGCAACCAGTCTAGCACATAAAGTAATGGCAACCTACTGTAGTATAATCTTCTGCCCAATCAGTCATGTCTCTAAAGAGACATGATCGCCCAAGCGTGTATCACGTATGGCACTTAACTGACTGATATACATTTATTGTTTTCGGTCTCTGTATATATATATATATATATATATATATATATATAATAATAATAATAATAATAAAATTGACTCTGTACGTATTCAAATCTTAAAATGTTACACAAGTAATTTTTAAGAACCACGAATAACCGGCAGAATCTAACTCCGTTATCGCCCTCGGCTATAAAGCTTTGGACAACGAGGGGAAAAAAAAGAAAACTGCGGAGCACCGACAATACATACAGCACTTCACAGCAAAGAAAAAAAAACCCTCAAACGGAACAAACCACAAAGAAAGAAAAGTGCTCGATACTAAACTAACCAAAAAGGATTGACTAAAAGGCAGTTACGTAGAGCAAAAACACACGAGAAAAAATCGCAAGATTTACCCATCGAGCACTCTTTACCAATTAGTAATGGAGCACCCTCGTTGTCCAAAGCTTTATAGCCGAGGGCGATAACGGAGTTAGATTCTGCCGGTTATTCGTGGTTCTTAAAAATTACTTGTGTAACATTTTAAGATTTGAATACGTACAGAGTCAATTTTATTATTATTATTTTATGCTCTGGATTTACCCATCGAGCACTCTTTACCAATTAGTAATGGAGCAATCTTGCGATTTTTTCTCGTGTATATATATATATATATATATATATATATATATATCATCAGCCATCTCAGAGAAAAGAGGAACGTAGTCATAATACACGAGAATGCAAACGTGAGAGCCGAAATCGCACGTACACAAGTACATATACACTATCACTTCCCATCTCACAAGTCTAATTACTCGATCGCTATCGCCATGGCAAATGTTCTGTGCGATATTTATACCATACCACATACACTGGAAAAAAAATCATACCCATTTTATCAGTATTCCATTAGTAAGTTAATTCCATTCTGTCAGCTTCCTCCCTGGACCTAATGGTTTGTAAAACTTACTTCTGAAAAATATTTCATCATTAACCTCTCTATATTAAGATTTATAATTACGATATATCCTCATAAACTGTAATTCTTATCTCCTCCTGTTACACCCCATATAAGAACCCGATTCAGTAACTCTCTAATCTGAGTGTCTCTTTTGCCTTCTTTTGGTTGTCCGACGCTAATTGATGAAACCCGGAGTTGAAAAAAGGTTTAATATTACGTATGCTAGATTTGGTCTCATAAACGACTAGCTATTGACCTGAAGGTTGTAGTATTCAAGGAAGTATACACGCGGGAGACAATTCCATAAAGAAGCAATATCCTGTAATTTTCTCTAGTGTCATGGATAATGATGGATATTAATCTAAAATCACGGACTTCAACACAAAATAATGGCCCTTCACACATAACTCCATTTCTTGTTTGAAATCAGAAACAATACTTTTGGCGATTCCGGCTTGAGGCCGGGCAAAGAAAGGAAACTAAATTAAATTACGGGATATCGAATCATGCAATAAGTGTGAATCTATGAATATATCAGGAAGGCAATCAAAAGAATAAACAGAAATTTCGAAGAAAATCGAGCGAATCCGGACAGGGGAATCAGATTGGCAAAGGGAGATAATGCATTCAAATTATGGAGGACAATGAATAATTTAAAGCAAAATTCTCGCCGAACAAATCAGGATCAAATCATTTTGGGCGACCGGTTATCTTCTTATTTTTGCGTAATCAACCAGGCGACTTTTGCGCGACAAATATATTCAAGAATTAGTTTGAAAGAACGTCGGCCAATTCAACATTCTGTGAAAAACGTCGAGGGCGACTATTTGGCGCAAAAATTGGTGACTGGAATTTATTTTCCGTATTATCTATTCAGATATGGGTTGCAATCATACGATATTGATCTATAAAAGTTTTACAGATCTGAATAATTTCACAACTTATTCTGTAAAAGGTAGTTTTTTCTTTCAAGCAGAACAAACAGTTCTGCTTCAAGATTAATACGGTTCCTCGATGAAATCGAAATGAATTAATGTCGAATCGATAGTTGAATGTGCAGGTCTTTAAATAAATAGAGAATTACTCTTGGGAAGCTAAGATACCATCAACGAGATGCATTTGATTTATCGGCGGGTGATGGTTATATTAAATGGAGAATTGGAAGTGTAAATATAAAATCAAGATATTTCTTTGTTTAGGTATTTTGTAAAATCAAAAATGCAAAATGAAGAAAAAAATATTTTTAATAAACACTACAAAACCGTGACAAACGATTGTCATATCCGACAGAAAAGAAATCGTAAACGAAGTGAGTGATTAATATAATTGTTATTTTAAAGAATTATTTTATATACCTTATCTAGTACAAGGTTTGAGCGCCATTAACAAACAGTGCAACTCACTAACAATTACTGGTTTTTATGTTATAAATGAAAAAAGAGGAGGCATGAAATTAATATTGTCAAGATAAGGAGAATCGAAAATGATGACCTTTAAACACGAAGAGGTTTATATTATAATTTTGAGGGCTCCTTCCCTGATGACTGTGTACAATACCTTACCATGTGGACCGTGTAAATAAATTGCGTGTTGGTCACCAGTGTAACATTAAAGAGGAAAAAAAGCAAATGAAATAGAAAACGGATGAATGCTTATTCTTGGAGAGACCTTTATATATACTATGACATACACAAAATTATAAATATATACAAATGACCCCAGAAACTGCAAGAAAACCAAATGCATGATCAAGAAAGATGGAGGGAAAACTTGAAGCAGCTGAAATGTCATTCTACAGAAGGATGTTGTGGATATTGTGGACCGAGCATGTAAGCAATGAGGAGTTGTTGGAAAGAATGGAAACGAGAAGAAATTAATATTGAGCATCAGGAAGAGACAACTAAAGTTCCTGGGACATGCAATGAGGAAGAAGGGCTTGGAGAACCTGATACTAACAGGCCAGATAGTGGGAAAAAGAGACAGAGGAAAGCAGCGGATAACATATTTAAAGGGCATGAGCAGGTGGATGACAGAAAGGGGGCTGAGAGACGTTAGAGGAGAAAGCGTTCTAAGAGCCACCAGGGATAGGGAGACGTGAAAGGCCATGATCGCTTACGCCCTGAAAGGACACAGTACATAGAAGAAGACCTCATGTGAAGAAATACATATCACATATTTAACGCAGAGAAAAGTATAAGGCGCAAGAATAGAAAAGATTTTACATATAGTTTGAAGATACTTCTGATTTGGAAAAGCCATTGTTATGACTCCAGATTTAAAGGGGGTGGATTCATAAATATTCTAACGGGATATGGCACCATGTGCTTGTAAGCTGCTTATTCCAAAGGGATACGGCACCGTAAGCTGTTTATCCCAACGGAATACGGCACTATGTGCTTGTAAGCTGCTTATCCCAAAGGAATACGGCACCGTTTGTTTGTAAGCTGCTTATCCCAACGGAATACGGCACTATGTGCTTGTAAGCTGCTTATCCCAAAGGAATACGGCACCGTTTGTTTGTAAGCTGCTTATCCCAACGGAATCCGGCACTATGTGCTTGTAAGCTGCTTATCCCAAAGGAATACGGCACCGTTTGTTTGTAAGCTGCTTATCCCAACGGAATCCGGCACTATGTGCTTGTAAGCTGCTTATCCCAAAGGAATACGGCACCGTTTGTTTGTAAGCTGCTTATCCCAACAGAATACGGCACCGTGTGTTTGTACGCTGCTTATCCCAACGGAATACGGTACTGTGCCTGCAAGCTGCTTGGGGAAACAGATTTATCCTGGGCCAGAGGACCCAGGCAGAACGAAAACTTTTACGTCTGGTTGCTGTCTACAAACTTTAAAATGACTAATGCTTGGGTCACTGTATAAAGAACTGTCATGTAGCTGATGTCATTTGACTCACGTAACTTACCTTGACCAAAGGCGAATAACTGGTTTCTGTATCCCAACAAGACACCCCTGCTAGACAGGTTCTCAAATCTGCCATGAGTAACCACTTTTACCTTGCTTTTTGTTGATATAAAAGAAATATGGGAACATATTTTATACAAGCTACAATATAAACACAAATATGCATGCAATATTAAAAATTACTGGGAAACTGAAACAATGTCCACTGAATAGCACAAAAAATATTCCAGTATTAGAATAACGCGAAAATTCATTTGAAAAAATATGCGCCGCAGAGAGAAAAAACAGATTAAGACATAAAAAATGTCTGGCCAATCGAATGATGCCCGGATGTGTTCACAGTTTGAATTTGCAGATATGATGCTTCTGGAAATAGTGTCAATTCATATTTGCTTGTTTGTTCATATCACGTCATGTTTAACAGTTAATGGATGATAATATACATATCAGATAAATAAGATCACGTCGGGAGACAACAGTGTAACGGAAGCGGTTGGTAGAAAGGATAACGAATGGCGAACGCTTTTTCTCACAGATACTATTTAAAATTATACGCATATACAAGTGTCCAAACGCGGAGAAATACATACCACATTTATCTACCGCAAAGCAAAGTATAAGAAGGAACAAAAGGAAAGGTCTTACATACATAGATATAACAGAATTGAATAGACGCTTACAGAAACCGTTTAGTTTATGAAATAAGTCAATTATACAAATGAAGTAATTAAAAATGGTCATAAATTTAATAACTAATACTTGGTTGACATCCCTTTGTTTTTTTTAATGCAAGGACCCTTATACGCATGTTAGCGATGAGTTCACAAATATCATCTTGGGTAATTTCTTGCCATGGTTCACGCAATAATCCTAAAACTTTGAACTTAAAAGACGGCTTCCTGTTCTTTTTGTGGAGTTTTTGATCTAATATGCCCCAAAGGTGTTCAATAGGGTTAATATCCGGGGACTGACTTGGTCATGGATGTTTATTGATCCCATTTTGTTTCAATTAATTTTGCGTTGCTTGATCAGTGTGACATGGAGCTCCATATTCCATAAATATTCTTTGCTAATTCTACTCCTTGAGAATATTTGAAGGAGACCTTTCTTTAATATAGAAAAATATTTGGCTGAATTGATGTTTCCGTTAAACTCCACAAACTCTGAGCGACCATAACTCCAAATTGCACCGCAAACCATTACTGAAAGCTCCCCATGTTTCACTGTTGGCTGCAGTCTTTTTAAATCAAACTCTTGATTTGAGTCCCGATACTCATGCACTGTCGGAAAATAATGCGAATCTTGACAAATCAGAGAAAATGACAGTGGTCCAAAATGTCACAGGTCTCTCCACCATCTCATGAGCCCAAACATTTCTGCGTTTGATATTGGCTGGACAGAGAAGTGGTTTCCTTCTCGCAGCTCTGCCATAGCAGCCCAGCTTGTGAGGATACCTGACAGTTGTTCTGGGACTGACATCAACTTGTGTTGACATGTCACAAGCCTTGCAACGTGGATCCTGTTCAACATTCCTTTGGACAAGACGCATGATTCTTTCAGAGGGCCCAGGGCGGCCTGAATGAGGTTTCGTGCACTTCTTGCCCTCTCTGGTGAATTGTACGACCACTGCCCTCTCTGGTGAATTGTACGACCACTGCCCTCTCTGGTGAATTGTACGACCACTCTATTAACAGTAGAAAGGGCTATTGAAATATTTTCAAATATTTTTCTTTGATTAAGACCAACTTCATGTTGGCCCACGGTACGTCCTCGCTGAAATTCGGATAGGTCTGATGCTCCTTTGATTCGTGGCATGTTCCAGTATTGTTATCTGCAATTTTAATCGAATAATCTATGTTAATTTATCTTGGTTATCAAAAAAAAATCAGTAATAAAATTCATCTTGGTGAATGTTCAATTCTATCATGTCTGTGTAAAGTTGCAGATATTTCTGGTTTGGGAAAGGCATTATTATGACCCCCTCCCAGATTTAAAGCGCCGGATTAATGGCTCTGCTTGTAAGTTGTTTGTCTTCGTAAGATGCGGCAGGATTCATCAATGTTCCAGCGAAACGTAGCTGTAGCTTGTAAGCTGTTTGTTCTAGCGGAACATAATTCCTGATTCTGCTGGTGTATGCAGATTTAGCCTGGGCCACTTTGGTCAAAGGCCTAGGCAAAAAAGGAAACAACCTTCTTTTTAGTTGCTGTTCGCGGATTGTCTAATGACTAAAGCTTGAGACTTTATCCTGAGTAACGTTACGAAGCGGCCGTCATGTGACTTATCTCGACCAATGGGAGATAAGCGCCATCGGTATTCTTACAACTGCAATCTTAATCTATTCAAGTCCAGGGTTAAGCGTTACCTTCTACATATCTAAACTGATTTATAAATAGAACTTTGTCTGTGTGTGTGTGTGTGTGTGTGTGTGTGTGCGTGTGTGCCCGTTACCTATAGACTCCGAAACGGCTAAATCGATTTTCTTGAAAATTTACACAGATCCGCTGCGAGTGTTCTTAGCTAGGTTTTGTGTCGAGGTACCCCCGATAAATATCGAAAATCGATAATCGAAAAAATCGGGTTATAGAAGGAGTGGTCCGATTTAATCAAATTTGATACACTCATAGACAAAAACATAAGAAACGATATTCAGAAGTTTCAAGGTTGCAGTTTTTACAATAGTGCAGAAAATCGATAATATATATATATATATATATATATAAGGCAAGATGTTTGTGTGTGTGTTTATGTGCCTGTATGTCTATTTTTTCAGCCCTTTTATTTTAGTTTTTGCTTCCGGTTTGACTCTAAGTAGGTATAATTGTAGTTCTTAGTCTCAGCCATGATACCATTTACTCAGAGGACTTATTTAGCCTTCAAAATTCAGTTAATGACGAAAAATAATTATTTGATATCGATAACAGGAAATCAAAATTTGACTTACATCCATTCATTTTTCTTTCAGTCTACGGTTTCGCTTTAACTGGAAACAACTATTGCTTTTTAGTCTTTCGTGCCAACGTCCTAAGTGTCTGAGCTCCAGGACCATGAATTAGTTTTAAACTTTCATTACACCCGAGCAACGCTGGGCTGTACTGCTAGTATATATATATATTTGGTGCGATTGGTAAATTGGCGCAATTATTTGGTGCGATTGGTAAATTGTCGCAATTGTTTTATTAATATTCTTTAGCTCCAGAACCATGGATTAGTTTTAAAGCTTTCATTACACCCGAGCAACGCTGGGCTGTACTGCTAGTATATATATATTTGGTGCGATTGGTAAATTGGCGCAATTATTTGGTGCGATTGGTAAATTGTCGCAATTGTTTTATTAATATTCTTTAGCTCCAGAACCATGGATTAGTTTTAAAGCTTTCATTACACCCGAGCAACGCGGGGCTGTACTGCTAGTATCCGCATAATTTGTATGTCTTATTCTGTAACCCTCTACCTCGAGTGACTCTTGGGCTTTCTACAGAATGATCCCTAGTAAAAAAAAGTTAAAGCGGACATTCTACTGATAAATAAACAACCTAATAAGTGAAAGACCAATCAAAAAAGACTTCATGAAAAAATAGCTGTATAATTATATTATCCAAATTGAATTTGGCAAATTATTCGGGTGGATATTTATTTTGTTCTGTGCTGAGACTCGCATACCAACGAGAAACACAGTGATCACAACGGAAGTCAAAATTTGATCTTTAATACTAATGATATTCTTTGTGTCTTTACTCTGTAATCTTCAGCACCAGGTAACTGCAAGTCAATCCGATGTGCGGTAAATGGTCGAAGAAAATCAATCTTAGCGAAGCATTGAATATGTTACGCACGTGTGGGCCGACGCTAAATCGATATTTCATCAAAGTTTTCAGGCTTCTTAAGACTTGCAGAAATCATTATTTGCATTTCTACCGTAAGAAAAAAAAATAACTTCACGAAAGGACAGACATATCCAAAGTTACCGTCACGAGATGTAGATACTGCAGGAATTCTACAAATCCGAACTAAGATTTTAATTAAAAAAACAAAAACAAAAACAAAAACAAAACAAAAAAAACTGGTTTTTGAAAACGGTATATATATATATATATATATATATATATATATATATATATATATATATATGTATATATCGGAGTCTAACCGTACTGATGAGCTGTGATACGGCGAAACAGATCTGTCTGCGGATGACAATATATATATATATATTTAAATACAGTACTGTGCAAAAGGATTAAGGCAAGAACTATTTGATCTTTTATGAGACATCAAAATAAAGTTTAAAATCACCCCTGTCCTAACACTTTTGCACACTACTGGTAGTGTGCAAAAGTATTAGGACAGGGGTGATTTTCCTAAAAACTTCACGGAAATTCAAATACAGGGAGAAAAGCCAAGTAAATTGCTAAAAACTATTGATTTTTTAAAAATAAGTGTAAAAGAAATGTATTAAAAAGAAGTTATATTTAATTTTTCCAATTTTCTTTTAAACAAGTTGTTTTGAAACGACTCATTATTCTATTATCCTTGGATATGACTGTCTTTTTTCTTATTCCCCCCGCTCGAATTGATAAATCTAATGTTACTTTCAAGACACATTTTGGGAACAAATACAAGCTGCTTGGCAGGAGATACCATCAGATACATTGAAAAAGCTTGTGATGTCAATGGCTGATAGAATGAAGGCTGTGATCAAAGCAAAAGGCTATTTTACTAAATCTTAAATCTGTTTTGTAACTAGTATTTTTTCTTGTTAATGCATTTGTTGAGTAAATCAAATAAAATTAGTTTAATAATTGACTTGTTTTCTGTCAGTATGTTATATATATATATATATATATATATATATATATATATATATATATATATTCTATTTAGCTCAGAGGTACAATCGCTCATTCGGTCGGGTTTCAATCCTAGGTTAAACACAATCGGATGGCTAACCGTACTGATGAGCTGTGATACAGCGAAACAGATCTGTCTGCGGATGACTATGTATATATATATACCGGCCTGAATATTCGAGATAACTTGTGAGGAATTATGCATCCTCCGACAGAATTTGATGCTGCGACCACTAGACATAGGGGTAGCCATCATTTGATCTTAAAGCCGAATTAATCTTTATAAATACATAAACTTTCTGATTTTTCGTAATATTCATATATTCTCAGTTTTTGTATCTTAATGTAAACAAATTTTATTTTACGAAATGTTACAGAAAGTTACGAAATGGAAATTAACTCCGACATATTTTTAATTTATTTTATTGAAAATTTTTTTTTTTATCAAAGTGATTTTTTTTCGTATGTGCCTCAGAAATTTTCAACTTTCATTTCTTGATGCTAATTATAGGGTCCTCTCTTGCGTTCATTTTCAATAATAATAATTGTGTCTATGGTAATCTCAGTATACTTCTGTAGAACCACGGTTTTGTTTTTTCAAGTCTTCATCTGTAAGCAGATTGTCCAGTATTTACTAACATATACGAGGACTTTTTTTTTATAATCGTGTCGCTCCAAGCAAGACACTTTACTGCAACTGTTGTGCAAGGGGAGGGAAGTTATGAGAAACAGTGACAGGTTACAAGGGGTGTCAGGAAGAGGGTAGGAGAAGGATGAGAATACTGATGAAAGTGGACTGGACGGAAAAAAGAAGCATGAGAGGGGATGCAAGTTAGTGAGACAGGAGATGACTGTTGATTTTACATTTGAATTCTTAATGATTGTAGCTGTCGGGAAAGCAAGTAAACGGAAAGGAATTCCACAGGCGGGAAGTGCGAGAAAAGAAGCTGCTGGGGTAAAATTTGCGTTTTCAATTTATCGCTTTCACAGTAAAAGGGTGGGACGTAGTTGCTAATCTTGTGGCTCGAGGAAATTCATATATGGGGGTACCAGTGAGCTAAGTTCATCTGAGCAGATGCCGTTAAAATATTTGTAGAAGAGACACAGGAAAGCCACATTGCGCCGGTGAGAAATTGAATGCATTTGAGCTGCGAAGTCAGGATCTATCACATTAAAAATTTCCTGTTAGATTTTGTCAATGACACCTAGGTGGATAGCAGTAGCACCCGATCGGATATGACAGCTGTATTCAATGCATGGGCGGATGGTAGATTTATATATGTGCAGGATTGTTTCAGGCGAAGAAACTTCCTTGCCCTACACAGAGAACCGTCTTTTTTAGCAGCGGATTTAGCTATGGATTCTAATTTATTGAATGACTCTTGTAGAAGTCCATATACCGGAACATTCACCTTATTTATTTAATGGCACTCGTAAACATACCTGTACCGAAATATTAACTTTTTTTATTGAATGACCCTCATAGAAGTTTTTATACCGAAAAATTCGTCTTATTTATTGAATGACCCTCGTAGAAGCCATTACACAGAAACATTCATCTTATTTATTGAATGACCCTCGTAGAAGTCCTTATACCGAAAAATTCGCCTTATTTTTTAATGGCCCTCGTAGATAAGGAAATTCATAGGCCTTGATAATAATTAGCAATTATCAAAATTTATGTCTGAAAGTGATTATAAAATAATTGTTTCAAGCAGTTAAATTATATTTGACTGATAAATCTGTATATTCTCTCTACTTAGTCTATCTCTCACTATATATATATATATATATATATATATATATATATATATATTAAAAAACGAATTAAAAAGTAGATTGCGACACCGAAATTTTTATGTTTCGAGATTTATATATAGTCATTCGGCAATCTTGGATGTTGGCAGTGAAAATGATTTACATTTAAATACGTATTTATCATTTTCACAACCAACGTCCAACATTGCGTGATAACGAGATAGAAACCTCGAAACATAGAAATTTCCGCGTCGCAATATGCTTTTTATTCATAATTATATGATTTTATTATGCGCTACAATATTTATGTATTGAGCACCTTTATAAAAAAATAAATGCCAGTGAACTCAAAATCGTTAAATCTTAGGTCCTGTTTACCTATATATATATATATATATATATATATATATATATATATATCAGTCAGTAAAGTGCCATACGTGATACACGCTTGGGCGATCATGTCTCGACAGAGACATGACTGACTGGGTAGAAGATTATCCCGCAGTAGGTTGGCATTGCTTTCTGCGGTAGACTGGTGGCCGACTAAGGCTTTAGAACCCAATATGTCCTGTTATTTAACCCATAACTGGAATGAATAGGCGGATTAATACCTTTCCCAAGGGTATTTGCGCGTAAGT
This sequence comes from Ascarosepion bandense, assembly GCA_037127315.1. Classification (NCBI taxonomy): domain Eukaryota; kingdom Metazoa; phylum Mollusca; class Cephalopoda; order Sepiida; family Sepiidae; genus Ascarosepion; species Ascarosepion bandense. Next base: position 5,282,418 of record JBBBDQ010000945.1, on the reverse strand, counting down.
GAATGCAATGAATTCAGCTGGAATTCGAACTCGGCTCCCCGATTTCTCGTTCCGAGCCGATATCCACTGCTCCACTACGCACACACACACACACACACACACACACACACACACACACACACACACACACACACACACATATATATATATATATATAAATTATGAAGTTATATCTATTATAACTTCGGTTGTTTGTTCTAAGATTAAATCAAGTTGTTTCAAACTTGACGCACTTCGTTCACGAATTCTCCTCGGCAGATGTTTTTGTTTTATTTTTTTTTCAAATGCAGTCTTTGATTTGACATTTACAGACGTTTTAAAGTTAAGTTCATGTTGTAGACATCAGATGATATTAATGATGTTAACGTCAATAGATTCGATTTATAAAAGTTGTATTCATTATTTCGAAGGAAAAGATTTATCTAACTTTGGCAACGTTTCAAGATATGCACAGACAAAATATTTAAGATTACAATACGACAAAGAATATTATTTCATTATTAGTGTCGAAAATATTCTAATCCGGTTATTATTACTGGGTTTGTTATATTCATCTTTTAGGTGCTAATTATTTTTCTCCAAATTTGTGACTGTAAATAACATATGATCTACTACGACACCCTCTTTGTAATGGACACCGGTAATAACTTAGCTCTAGTTGGGATCCATTTCTTACATGTCGTAGCTCTTAGACTAGTCTTTGTTACGGTGCTCTCCTGCGAGAAATGGACTATGCTTCTTCATATATATATATATATATATATATATATATATATATATATATATATATCCTACGTGACTTCTAAAGATCACTTATTCGCAGTAACTGCGTAACGTACTGTCGAGCTGTTTGACTTTGGGTGGAGGGTATTAACCCCGTCTTGGCCGAATGGTAGAGTCAAACTGGGGAACATTAGACAGATATTTTTGGCCTGGCTATATGGCCCGGAGAACCAACATTAAAAAGGCCTTGTGTCACATTTTGCGTTAAGCGTGAAGGCGACTGAATACTGCAGTTACTCGCAGTAACTGCCTTTGACACTGTCGTGTTCTCTGCCTTCGGGCAGAGAGTATTAACCCTGTCGTGGCTCCACCGAAAAATAGAGTCCCGACGGGGAAAAATTAGGTATTTTTGACCGGGCTATATGGCCCGAAAGACTCACATAAAAAGCCTTCTGCCACATCTTGCCTTAGTAGGGAAGGGGTAACTGAATACTGCAGTTACGTGCGGTCAAGTACAGTAGTTAGTCAACAGAGCAGTTAACGACAACTACTAGTCTGGCAGCGTAACAATACCTTTGAACTTAATTATTTCTGTATTACTATTTATTAACACTTCTTTGAATACATTGTTTCTTGTTATACTAATACACTGTTTTGAACCTACCTTCTTGTAGCGTGTTTTACTTCCGGCTTCGCCATGTCTTACTTTCGGCACACTCCGTTCATTGCAATTTGCGGCGAAGTTTCGGCACACTCCGTTCATTGCAATTTGCGGCGAAGTTTCGGCACACTCCGTTCATTGCAATTTGCGGCGAAGTTTCGGCACACTCCGTTCATTGCAATTTGCGGCGAAGTTTCGGCACAACTCCAGAACAATTTGTCGACGAAGATCTACCACAATCTTCTTGCTAGATCTTCTTATCCCTTTTCCGACAACCATTTACACAAGCTCGTTAAGTAGATTATTTGATGTTGTACCTTTTGTTTGCATTATTCTCTAAGCCCTCTTTCCTCATAGAAATTTCAATCTTCTGCCTCCCATAAGCATGGACCAAGTGATTCTCCCGGAGAGTAATACACTACGCCTCCTCGGACTTACCCTGTCCTCAGACCTCAAATGGAACCACTATATTGAATCCATAGCAAAATCTACTGCTAAGAAGATTGGGTCACTATGTCGATCCAGGATGTTTTTTCCACCTGAATCCATCCTGCATATATACAAGTCAACCATCCGTCCGTGCATGGAGTACTGCTGCCATTTATGGTCAGGTGCCCCTGCCGTTCTCCTCAGTGTTCCTGACAGGCTCCAAAGGAGAGTCTGCAATGTAATAGGTACTGATCTGGCGACTCGACTGCAGCCACCTCCAGAAATTTAAATGCAAAGTCAATACTCATCTACTAACCACTGGACTCTAGCTCTCTCCCCTCCCCTGTATAACCTTCCCTTTCTCTCCACCTATGTATCTGTCATCGCACCTGCTTTCTCAGCTTTCTATTGTTCCTTTCTAACTAGCTTGTACTCCTCACTCTTTTCTAATTAATCTTTTTACATTTATGTAACCCCCTGCACATCAGTGGCGTTTTCGCCTTGCTCGGGGTTAAATGATTAAAAAAAAAAATTTGATTCTAAGTACAAGCGTCATTTTTGCCACAATTTTCCTTAAAACTTCCCCGTTACCAACAGTGGGATTCTCAGCATCCTTCTGTTGAGCCAGTTGCTTGAAGTCTCTTTGTCCTACTTATTGGAAGGCATCATTTCGTATTACAACGATTCTCCAGGTTTCGGTGTCACATATTATGTTCTTTGTTGGAAATCTTCTCAGGTACGTTTATTTTTTTGGTCTGGAGGGGGGCACTATCTACATTGTTCAAATTGAAAAAGGGCGAGGCGTTCAACGGTTGAAATGCCGTGAATATAATACATAAAAGCGAGAAAACAGTAAATACATACAATACCTCATCTCAGAAATATAGGTAGATTATTTTTTTACCTGCTTGATATATTATATATCTTCCATTCGCAATTCACTTCTTGGGTCCTTCTGGTTGGCAACCAAACATACTGTCTTTTTACTACTAATGATTAGTACTTTCTTGTGCATTGTGGATCAGTTACTTAAATGCCATACCTGATACACGCTTAGGTGATCATGTCTCGAAAGAGACATGACTGACTGGTCAGAAGATTATCCCGCAGTATGTTGCCATTGCTTTCTGCGATAGACTGGTTGCCCAACAACGCTATAGAACCCAATCTCTCCTGTTATTTGACTCATAGCTAGAGGGGGAAGAAATATACTATATTATTAAATAGTAAACAGTGGGGGATCAATTTATTACTTCATAACAATATAAAACTGATCCCCCATTTTACGAGACATGACCGACTCGGCAGAAGATTATCCTGCAGTAGGTTGCCATTACTTTTTGCAGTAAACTGGTTGCCAGCCAAGGCTACAGAACCCAATCTGTCCTACTAAGTAATCCATAGCTGGAGAGAGAAGTGACGAATTCATATCTTTCCCAATAGTATTTGCGCGTATGTAAATGCAAGTAATTCAACTTGAATTCGAACTCGGCTCCTCGATTTCTCATTCCAAGCCGATATCCACTGTACCTCGACGCATATCCAAATATCTACATACAAAAGAAAAATGCTGTTGGTTTTTAAAAAAAGTTGTATAGATGATACAATTAAAAATTACTTCATACCGATTTCCGTTTATTAGAAATGACATTATAACCCCTCACGTTCCCAAACTTAATGAATATTCATGAATATTCTTACACCTAAATTTTGCCTCGATAAAATCTTTCAGAGGACGAGACTCGTCTGCTAAGATAAGTTTTCCTTTGATCTTTATATATATATATATATATATATATATATATATATATATATATATATCAGTAATGAATTAGAAAACTCTCAATACTGGCGTATATCACACGCTAAAAGTCTGCCACATTTTACCGAGCGCCCATAGCTCAGAGTTAGAATCGCCGACTGTCGCCAATTCCGTCGGATTTTAATTCTGGATAAAACGCAATCGGATGTCTAAGGCCACTGATGAGCTGTGATACAGTCTGTGGAAGACTGTATATATATGTGCGGCTGCGGATGACTGTATATATATATACATATATATATATATATATATATATATATATATATATATATATATATAGTGTATCGAGGCAGTAGATACTTTTCTAAACATATACTGTTAAATATAAGAGACAATGAATGTGTATTGTTGAATTATATATATATATATATATATATATATATATAATTCTATTAAATCTTCAACTAATCGATCTAATGTGTTGCCTACGTAACTGATCTTCGTTCGATCCTAAATTTACGAAATCTGTGATACAGCAGGGACCCCAGCGATCCAATCAGAAGCATTAGAGAAAGAATTTCGTTTCGCCTTCGACTCCGTTCGTCTTGACAGACGAGACATCATAAAAAAGAACAATTACATTAAATACGAACCCAGCCGCTCATCTGAGAAGATCCAATGTCAACCAGAGAGAAATGTCACCCTTGGAGACAGTAATAGTAGAAGACATTCGTAGATACAATTCACCTGATCGCTTGAAGCGCATGCCAGCGATGTTTACCATGGTTTAATGTCAAATTCAACGTTTTCCTATGGAGTCACTCATTTAAAATATAAATTAAATTATTTGAAATTATTATACCGGACAAGCCAACGAGTTTAAATTACTTTTTAGAAAAGAACAGATAAAAAGCTTGTGTCGAATTTTTTGAGATGACCTATAGAGTCGTTCATAATGATGGAACACATTTTAAATGCTGAATTATAAAAATTGACATAGAGTACCAAATATAATTATTACATAACTGACATATAAGTGTATAATCCAAGAAACTTGCTGTGACCCATCATTAAGGGAAACTCTAATATTATTAGCTTGTTATTGTTTCCCTTTTTCAGAAATAAAGTTCGATTAAATACAAAGACTTGATGTAATTCTCAGGCAGTTTTTCGTTATATTTTCAGAAAAATTCTGCAGGGATCTTGAAAGTATTCGAAAATTGGTTGGTTGGTTTTGTTTAGCGGCATACAAACATCTCTATGGGTTATTTTTGTGGATTCCAGGTGAGGAACCGCACAAAATAATGAACAACAAAAACAGATATAGAGATAGAAAAATAGGTTATATTAAACGTAATATACAAACTTGAAAGCAGGTCAGCAAATACAGGAATATTATTAGTAGAAATATATATATATATATATATATATACAAGTCTTGAAGTGAAGTCGTTGGATAAGGAACCGCACAAAATAATGAACAACAAAAACAGATATGGAGATAGAAAAGTAGGTTATATTGAACGTAATATACAAACTTGAACGCAGGTTAGTAAATCCAGGAATACTATCAGTAAGAAATAAATATAGACAAGTCTTGAAGTGAAGTCGTTGGATGAGGAACCGCACAAAATAATGAACAACAAAACAGAAATAGAGATAGAAAAGTAGGTTATGTTAAACGTAATATACAAACTTGAAAGCAGGTTAGCAAATCCAGTAATACTATTAGTAGAAATATATATATATACAAGTCTTGAAATGAAGTCGTTGGATGAGGAACCGCACAAAATAATGAACAACAAAAACAGATATGGAGATAGAAAAGTAGTTTATATTGAACGTAATATACAAACTTGAAAGCAGGTTAGTAAATCCAGGAATACTATTAGTAAGAAATAAATATATACAAGTCTTGAAGTGAAGTCGTTGGATGAGGAACCGCACAAAATAATGAACAACAAAAACAGATATTGAGATAGAAAAGTAGGTTATATTCAACATAATATACAAATTTGAACTCAGGTTAGTAAATCCAGGAATACTATTAGTAAGAAATAAATATATACAAGTCTTGAAGTGAAGTCGTTGGAAATAGTACATCCGTGTATATTATTCTAGCTGAGTGGAGCTATTCTGATGCGGTAATCTATGGGGAACTTCGGTATCTCTCGGTAACTTACGTATCAGTTCCGGTACTCTCCGATAACTTTAACGGATCTCTGCTACAACTCTATGGCAGTTGACGTATCTCACTATGGCAGGAGTATATGTATACTCAAGTCGATTCCATTATCATATACAAAGTGAGGTTCCACAACAGTTATTAAATGCTGAAATCTAAATCTTTTGAATGAAATTTTATGGCTTCAGCTATAGATATTTTGTGCATAACTTCATACTTTTGAAGTAAATGTATGTTTTTATTAAATCTGTTTTTAGATCTAAAAAGTTTATTGTTGGTGATTTTGCTATAATGAGGTAATTTATAATTTTTTTTTAATATTGCATTGAGATGTCATTTTGCTATCAAAATTTATTGTTGCTTATTTTATTATAAAAATGCACTTACTTTTTTGGGGGGGGTTGTTCACTATTTGTTCATAGCTAATAAGTGTTACCGCCCCAGGTCAGGGTGTACCTGGGAAAAACAGCAGTTAAGAGCTGATTTTACGCTCCTCAAAATATTCAATCTAGAGATTAGAGAGCGACCTTGCTTCAGGATGAAGGTTATCGCCCATCCTTCAACGATCGAATAGCAAAAATTAAACCGATAAATCCTTGTCGGTTTAATTTTATTAAACATGTTTAGATAAATTCTTGTTACTATTGTCGGAAATATTTCGAAATGCAGTTTTTAATTTTTCAAAAAAATCTTTTGTGACAGATGCGATTTTGGATTGATGGAAATAAATAGAATACAGCTATTAAAATCTCTCGAGTCGCTTTTCTACTTTGAATTATAAGATGAAAATTTACTAAAGCTGTGTAAATGCAATGAAATGTGTAAACTCTTTAAACATTTTGATTACTTTTACTTAAAAATGTACAGAATCATGGTTGAACCTCTTCTTCTTCTTCTTTTTCTTCTTCTTCTTGTTTTATGTGCCTTGTTCTTTCAGGACGTAGGCGATCATTGCCTTCCACGTCTACCTATCCCTGATGGCTCTTAACACGCTTTCTCCTGTTACACCAAACCCCGCTCTGCCATCCACTACCTCAACCCCATAAATCTATAATATAAATGTATAGAAACCAGCATCGCTACAAAATAAGGGATTAGTTTATATACTGATTATAATATAGATTTGATCCCCCACTTTATATCACATTATAATTTCTCATAAACAGCTGGTATATATCTTCTTCTATGTGCCCTCTCCTTTCAGGGCGTAGGCGATCTTGGCCTTCCACGTCTCCCTATCCCTGATGGCTCTTAGCACGATTTCTCCTGTCAAACCACCCAAAACCCCGCTCTGCCATCCACTAGCTCAAGCCCATTAATCGAGAATATAAATGTATAGAAACTAGTATTGGCACAAAATGAGGGATCATATTATATATTGATTTTTATATAGAATTGATCCCCCATTTTATATCTACATTATAATTTCTTATAAACAGTTGGCATATATATTTTTCTTCTATGTGCCTTTTCCTTTCAGGACGTAGGTGATTATGGCTTTCTACGTCTCCCTATCCCTGATGGCTTTAAGCACGCTTTCTTCTGTTACACCACGAAACCCCCGTTCTGTCATTCACCTGTTCAGGCCTTTCAAATATGTTATCCGCTGCTTTCCTTTGTCTCTTTTCCTTTCTATCTGGCCGGTTAGTAGCTGGTTCTCCAAGCCCTCCATCCTCATTGTATGTCGCACGAACTTCAGTTGTCACTTCCTGATGCTCAGTATTAATTTCCTTTTCGTTTCAATCTTTTCCAAAACCTCATCATTGCTCACATGTTCGGTCTATGATATCCGCAGCATCCTTCTGTAGAACCACATTTCAGTTGCTTCAAATTTTTCCTTCAACTTTGATGATATTTTCCAGCAATCACTGTCATATTGAAGAACTGACGTCACACAGCAATCCAGTACTCTTTTCTTTGTTTCTCTTGATATTTTACTCAGCTTCGCCATGCCAATTCGCCTTCGGATCTCTGTGTCACACTTTCCGTCTTCTGTTAGAACACTTCCCAGATATTTAAATGTTTGTATCTGCTTGATTTTAGAGTCCCTCACCAGTATTTAGCATTTTGGGCTGCCCTTTTTACTGATGACCATGCATTCGGTTTTCTTGCAGTTTATTTGTAGTCCTTTCTTGTCACTCTCTTTCGCTACCTTCAGTAGGAAGTCTTGTAGTTTACTTTCCGTGTCGGCAATCAGCACTGTATCATCTGCGTACTTTATGTTGCTCAAAATGTGGTCTTCGATGACAAATCCTGGTAGCACCTCTAGGGTCCTCTGAATAGTCTCGCTGTATCAGTTGAATAGGTTCGGTGAAAAGACCCATCCTTGTCTTACGCCAATTTCTTTCTTGAACGTCAATAAGCCAATTTTCTTCTGTAATTTTCATTTGGTTTACTTGTTAAGGGAGCTGTTCCATCGTATGTTTGGTTTAACAATATCTTGTTCCAAAATGTTGGTAATGGAAAAAGCAATACTAACCATGTTATATATTAGGAAACATTCAGGATTCAAGGACTAAGCAAGTAGTACTAATTTGGGTTGAAATTTATACAAATCTTAAAGCATTTTTTCAGGAAAGTCAGTCAGTCAGTTAAGTAACAAGCTTTATTGGCAACTAGGTCCCACTCTTTTACAGTTAAACAGATAAGATGTAACTGTAATTTCTACTCCAACAGCTTCTTTTCTCGCGCTTCCCGTCTGTGGAATTCTCTTCCACATGTCTGCTTTCCCGACGGCTACAATCTCCAGGTGTTTAAATGTAGGGTCAATAGACACCTCCTATCACACTAACTTCCAATTATTCTCCCAAAACTCTCATCTACCCAACTCTCATTGTCGGTATCCTTACCCGCCTATTACCCACCCTCTGACATTTCCTATATTTAACCATCCTTTCTCCACTCTATGTAGCCCCCTGCGCAGTAGTGGCAGTGAAATGCCTTGCTCGGGGTGAAACGCTTACAAAAAAAAAAAAGTTTTAGGCGATCATGTTTCAAAAAGACATGAATGTATTGGCAAATTTTAGCGCAATTTCTATTACTTTTTATGGTAGACTGGTTGCCAACCAAGGCGATAGAACATAATCTATGCTGTTATTTAATCCAAAATAGAGGGAGCAGCAACCGGATGAATACCTTTCCCAAGACTATTTGCGCGAAAGTGAATTCAAGAAATTTAACTGAAATTTGAACTTGGTTCTCCTATTTCTCGTTCCATGCCGATAACCACAAAGCACATCCGTCAAGAATATAGGTTTCTCTATTCCAATAAGTGTTATGGATTATTTCCATATTGGTATGTGTCCCCCCAAAAAAATCTTCTTTGAAGGACTTGTAAACACTAGCATGTTATGTCATTGTTTTTATTCATCTTTACATATGATATCCATTCTCGCCTTTTCTCCTGTTAAAGGTTTTCAAATAACGTGTCTTGTTATTAAGTACAGTTTTGTTTTGGTGATTTTTACCATCAGCTCTTCGAAGTTTTCAAAAAGGGTAGTCCTTGCTAAAACGTACAGGCTTCATTTGCTCGGAGTCTTTTTTAACCATCACCAAAAAAAAAAAATGTAAGGTATTATCTATATTATAAGCTTTGATGTATATTCATCATTAAAAAAAATCAACGAAACTATACCCTGCCTCCGCTTATAGTAAGACATACGCTCATATGACTCAGCGCTCTCGGAGTAAATTTCCAGATAGTTTGATAATTCTTAGTTTTCGGTGCTGCTTCAGGGCATCTTGAAAGTCAGTCAGTCATTTAAGTGTCATGCGTGTTACCCGCTTTGGACGATCATGTCTCGAAAGAGACATGACTGACTGGACAGAAGATTATCCCGCAATAGGTTTCCATTACTTTCTGCAGTAGACTGGTTGCCATCCAAGGCTATAGAACCCAATCTGTCTTGTTATTTGCCTCAAAACTAGAGGGTGAAGAGATGTACTATATTATTAAATAGTAAATAGTGGGGGATCAATTTATTACTTCTTAACAATATAAAACTGATCCCGCATTTTACGAGACATGACCGACTGGGCAAAAGATGATCCCTCAGTAGGTTGCTATTACTTTCTCACGGTAAACTGGTTGCCAGCCAAGGCAATCTGTCCTACTATTTAACCCATAGCTGGAGAGGAAAGCGACGGGTTCATACCTTTCCTAATGGTATTTGTGCGCATGTAAATGCAAGTAATTTAACTTGAATTCGAACTCGGCTCCTCGATTTCTCATTTCGAGCCGATATCCACTGCACCTCGACGCATATCCAAATATCTACATACAAAAGAAAAATGCTGTTGATTTTTAAAAAAAATGTTGTATAGGTGATATAATTAAAAATTACTTCATACCTATTTCCGTTTATTAGAAATGAAATTATAACCTCTCACGTCCGCTAAACTGATAAATGGAACCCAATCTGTCCTGCCATTTAACTCATAGCTAGAGGGAGAAGAGATAGATTATATTACATTATTATATTAAATATAATTAGTGGGGGATCAATTCATTACTTCATAACAAAAAAAAAAACGATCCCCCATTTTATGTCCAGTAGAAGTTTTAATTATGTTTCCAACTAGTATATTCAGTCAGTCAGTTAAATGTCGTACGTGATACATGTTTTGGGCCATCATGTCTTGAAAGAGACATGACTGACTGGGCAGAAGATTATACCGCAGTAGGTTGCTATTGCTTTCTCCGGTAGACTAGTTGCCAGCCAAGGCTATAGAACCCAATCTATCCTGCCATTTAATTCATAGCTAGAGAGAGAGAAGAGATAAATTATATGACATTATTATATTAAGTATAATTAACTAATGGGGGATCACTTTATTATGGGGGGATCACATTATTACTTCATAACGATAGAAAACCTATCCCCCATTTTATGCCCGGTAGAAGTTTTAGTTAGGTGCCATACAGGATACGAGATTTGGGCTATCATGTCTTGAAAGAGACATGACTGACTAGGCAGAAGATTATCTCGCAGTAGTTTGCCATTGTGTTCTGCTGTAGACTGGTCGACAGCCAATGCTATAGAACCCAATCTGTCCTATTATTTAACCGATAACTGAAGAGAAGAGACGGATTAATCTTGAAAGAGGTGGAGAGAACTTGCTCCTGGAACAATGAAATTTTCAGATACTATTGCTATTACTATTTAACCCATAGCTAGAGGAGAAGTGGTGGATTCACAATTTCCCCAAATGTATTTGCGTATAAGCGAAAGTGATGAACTCATCTCTATGGCTTGTCGTTCTACCAATACACCCTTCACACCAACCGCCCATCGATTTATCGTTACTGCTATAAAATTAAAAATGGATACTCAATTTATACACCTGGCAATTCGCAATGTACAGTCGGTAGTTTAATCTGCTTGTACCGAAATACACAGTGAGCATTTAGATTCAGCTTGGATTACATAATCTGTTATGCTATTGACTGAATCGATAATGTTATTGAGTATTATAACTTGAAGTAACTGAAAATACCTAGATATTTCTTTGATAAAAGTGTTCTAACAGGAGATGGAAAGTGCGACACAGAGATCCGAAGGCGAATTGGCATTGCAAAGGACGCGTTCCAGAAGCTGAGTAAAGTACTAAGACACAGGAAATTTCCCTATAAATAAAGAAGAGAGTGCCCGATTGCTATGTGATGTCAGTTCTTCAATATTGCAGTGAATGCTGAACAATATCATCGAAGATGAGAAAAAAACTTGAAGCAGCGGAAATGTGGTTTTACAGAAGGATGCTGCGGATATCATGGACCGAGCATGTGAGCAATGAAAAGAAAATTAATAGTGAGCATCAGAAAGAGACAACTGAAGTTCCTGAAACATGCAATGAGGAAGGAGGGTTTGGAGAACATGATACTGACAGGTCTGATAGAAGGAAAAAGAGACAGAGGAATGCAGCGGATAACATATTTGAAGTGCCCAATCATATGGATGACGGAACAGGGTTTGCGTGGAGTAACAGAAGAAAACTTATTAAGAGCTACCAGGGATAGGGAGACGTGGAAAGCTATGATCGCCTACGTTCTGAAAGGTGGATATAAGATGGGGGACCATTTCTATATAAAAATCAATATACAAAGTGATCCCTCATTTTGTGAACATTTGTGTTCTAGACTTATGGACTTAAGCTAGCGGATGGCAGAGCGGGGTTTGGTTGGTATAACAGGAGAAAGCGTGCTAAGAGCCACCAGGGATAGGGAGACGTGGAAATCCATGATCGCCTATGTCCTGAAAGGACAAGGCACAGAGGAGCAGAATATATATGCCAACTTTTTATAAGAAATTATAATGTGGATATAATATGGGGGATCATTTCTATATAAAAATCAATATATAAACTGATCCCTCATTTTGTGGTCATGCTAGTTTCTATATATTTGTATTCTATACTTATGGACTTGAGCTAGTGGATGGCAGAGCGAGGTTTGGGTTGTATAACAGGAGAAAACGTGCTTAGAGCCACCAGGGATAGCGAGACGTGGAAGGCCATGAACGTCTACGTCCTGAAAGGATAGGGCACATAGAAGAAGAAGCTTATTAGAGCTAAGTCAGTTCAGAGATCGACTACCAAGATCTGCTAATCTAGATTTCGGGAGGTACACTCAGACTCAGTGCTATGATCGGTATATAAATTTCTTATCGATCTGAGAATGTTCTTTGGTTGAATATTACTATTTCTAAACTGAAATCCCAGACTTCAACCAGCAAGACTCAACACACATTGGACCAGTAAAATCTGACGAATTTTTTACAAACCTAGGAAATGAAAGACATTCTACAGAAAAAGGATGTAAGACATTCTCATAGCTAAATCCTGGGCCGCTTTGAATAAAGAGGATGCTATCTAGACATTTGATCTATCAGACACTCTCAAACGGAGACGTTTTCGCGACCCTGTAGAGCTCGTTTTAATGTATGGTGCCATTTACTAGACATAAACTAAAACTCTTGTATTTAAACTTGATGGAACTTACACTTAAATGCTAAGCGATATGCTTAACATCTCTTGTAGCCAACATACAATTAAATCTCAACTCTATTTACCCATCCCTAATATTTCTACAAACTTACGTGAACGCAGAATGCTCTTTGTAAGACAACAACGGTGAAAAAAAAAAAACAAACCAAGAAATTCCTCTGGCCATGGCGATCATCTCCCTATCAATTGTCGCTCTCATTACCCTTTTTCCAGTTATCCCACTCAGTCAGAGATCCTCCATCCATCTGCTTAATATCGAGTGAAAATAAAGACAAAAATACTCCAACATTTGGATATTTTATTTATTATTATGGTTCTAAGCTTTCGGCTCACTTGAGCCATCTTCAGAGTGATTACAGGGACGTTAGATTAACACATCCACCATTTTTATCTTGTGTTGACATAAAACATTGTTATGCAATGTCTCTCACGCGTTGTGACGTCATAGAACTGCATTACAAATTTACGAACTGCGTCTGCTATTCGGTGACTGTTATCGTTGTATAGCAATGCGAACACACACACACACACACACACACACACACACACACACACACACACACACACACATATATATATATATATATATATATATATATATATATAATTATATGGTTATGTCAATTTTTCATTGCTACATGGAAATTTCTATGTTTCGAGATTAATTCTCATCATCAGGCAATGCTGGTGTGGTTGTGCAGTGAATGTATGTGGGTGTTTTTTTGTGTGAATGTATGTGGGTGTTTTGTGTGTGTGTGTGTGTGTGTGTGTTCGGCTAATCAGAATGGAGATTCACTTAGGGGTTTGACCTCGAGGAATTTACGTGCTAACCAACTTTTTTCCTCCTCTTTTTTTTTCTTTTTCCTTGTCCCTATTCCCATCTTGTCTGCTTTCCTTCGAGTAAACCCCGAACTGCTATATTTTCGCTACATCTATCAATTTGCTGTAAAGTTTACTATCCTGATACAAAGGTGGGGGGAATTATTAAAAAAAACAAAAAAGGACAACTAACTTATTCTATCTTTGGCTTTATTTTTATTTTCATTTCTATTTTTACCTAATTCGTCGGTGAGCATGTTATTTAATTTAGGTTTTATCCATTTTCTAATGTGAATAATTTACAATGTCTACATATGACATTAATTTCATTACGTTTATTTAATAAATTTTTATTTTTGAGGGATCTAATAATAAATAGTTTTTCATATAAGCATAATGAACAGGGTTCCTTTAAGGACTTACATGTTTTAGCTTCTTTTAGGATTTTCCACTTTATTTTGGGTGTCTTTTTCGTTTCCAGCATTGCCTGATGATGAGAATTAATCTCGAAACATAGAAATTTACATGTCGCAATGAAAAATTGACATAACCATATAATTATATTATATTATATTGTATTATATTAAGCTCTATAATACTCATTATATTGAGCACTGTTTATAATAAAATAAATGTCTGAGAACACAAGATATAAAAAAAACCTCGAGTCCTCTTCACTTGGAATGATATATATATATATATATATATATATATATATATATATATATATATATATACACGAGTCAAGGGTGGACATACGTAATTAAGAAGCTATCAATTTCTTTTAATTCCAGGGATCTTAAGGCCTAAATCCGTCTCTGATTGAAAGAATCTAAGTAACAGGTGTCCTGCCTGCAAAGTGATGACAAAAAAGAAATATGGCCGCTATTGAAAACACAATGCATGCGCGCCTATCTCGTCCAGAATGAGACGATATTCGCATACATGTAAATTCTCGGCCTCAGCGAGTAAGTGTAAAAAGTTCTGCTTGGAATCAGTTAATCTTTCAAAACCTCAGATGAATTCGACGTCCTTTCTTGAATTCGGAACGCTGAGCATGATACAAAGAGCAGAATTAAGAAAAGGATCCATTTTGGCGGACGTGAATTGTAATTCTCGGCTTAGTGCACAAAACCAGGATCGTTTGCAAGGCTGTTTCCAGTGCCTGTGCCACAGAATCCCAGATTTTCTGTTACAATCTTCAGTAGTGAGAACCTCGGAACAACTCCACATGGAGTTGATCTCATACTCCTGATGCTCCTGTATATTAACCAATTAATCGTTTCATACCATCTGATTTGATATGTGGATCTAAAGTTTCAGGCAATGAAAATGATAATATTAGCAATCGTTATTCATTGACCGAAAAACCTATGCTAATCGAGTCATGTTTTTTAAATGAGGAAATATTTGACATTCATTGATAGAACAACCTGAGCTACTGTTGACTTATAGTTATAAAAGAGGGATATGTGATCGTCAATTGACCCGGTCAAACATGCAGTATTTAAGAAAAAACAATTGACAAAATTTTCCAAATGGAAAACAATAAAATTAGCTAATAAAGGCTATATGTGCTGTACTATTTATGTTGCATAATTTTCATAAGAGAAAAACGATGTCTGTGGAAAAAAACTAGACATTTTTCTAAACCACAGCTTCGAGAAATAAGAATCTATCAGAAAGTTAATCTTGTAAAAGCATTGATTGTGATGCTTTCTCTCTGACAGTTGTCTGTCACTGCCGCTAATCCTTTTGTATTAGCAGTAATGGATCAAAACGCGCGATATCTCGTCTAATTTAAAATTAGGAGAGCAATAACTGAGATTGGTGAAATAGGAAGAAGAGGCGGTCTCACTAGACGTGAACAACTACCGCCATAGCTTATAAAGAGCGTTGTTATATTCAGAAATATATCTAAGTTTCTTCCATAGTCAAAGTTTTTTTTTTCGAAATTCCCTTATGATTACGCTGATCGAGAAACTTTTGATGAAGTCCGGAGGATGCAATAGTCGAAACATTGTGATTTTACAAGGCAGAAGAGGATATTAGTTCGAATAGAAGTTATGTGCCATACGAGAAACACGCTTGGGTGAACTGGGCAGAAGATTATCCCGGATTAGGTTGCCATTGCTTTCTGCAGTAGAATGGTCGCCAGCCAAGGCTATAGAACCTAATCTGTCCTGTTATTTAACACATAACTGGAAGGAAGAGACGGATTAATACCTTTCCTAAGGTTATTTGCGCGTAAGTGAATGCAATGAATTCAACTGGAATTCGAACTCGACTCCCTGATTTCTCGTTCTGAGCCGATATCAAATGCACCAAAACACATAAATACTGAGAAAAATATTGTCAATATATCAATTAAATTTTAAATTTTGAATCCAAGTTTTATGTAATTGTTGTAACGAAACTTCGTCGGCAAGTTGTTGTGGACTTTTAGGGCCAAGAAAAAAGAAACGGAAACAAGAAGGTGGGTTCAACCAATGTATTAGAATAACAGAGCTACAACCTCCAGCAGTTTAAATGTAGGGTCAATAGACACCTCCTAACACACTAACTCACTCCCATTCTCTCCAACTCTCTCCCTATGTACATCCTAACTCGTCTATCACCCTCCTTCTGACATTTCCTATACCCAATCACTCCATGTAACCCCCTGCGCTATAGTGGCAGTGGAATGCCTTGCTTGGGGTGACATGATTAAAAAAAAGAAGTGTATCTCCGAACTGTATAGTTACACTGCGTCCCAACTGCCTCTCGACTGTCTTACGACTGCCTCCCGACTGCGTCCCCGGAAGTCACGCTGGTTAGTATTTATTGCCGGAGGAAGAGTCCATTCTTATAGATAGGGTACCATAACATTAATCTAATGTGAACTAATGTCACATATCTGGAAAGAAATTCTTATAAAAAGAAACGATTATATTTACATTGTTCGGACTGTTGTTCTCATTTTGTTCTAGTATTCATGACGTTTCGGACGCTGTACGCTCCAAGATTCTTCAGGTAATCGGAATTTTGAACTGAACCATTTTTTTAGCTCACTGGGGTAGATTGTTTTAGTTCCATGAGTCATGATTTTTCCAAATGTTTCCGGATGAGTTATTTCCCTTCAACTTAACTTGATAATCACTCTACCCTCGTGAATGAAATAATAGATTCAATTCGAGATTCAATTCGAGATTCAATTCGAAATTCAATTCGAGATTCAATTCGAAATTCAATTCGAAATTTCAATCACCTGAAGAAAGTCGAAACGTACAATGGCCGAAAAGGCGTGAATGTGGCCACTAGAATGAGAACAACAGTCTAACAATATAAACTATTACAATATCTCATCAATGAAATATAAACAAATATTGAAACTATTTTCTAAACTTATTTGTAAATGGAACTTTGCCTCTGTGTGTGTGTCTGTGTGTGTGTATGTGTCCGTTACCTATAAACTCCGAAACGGCTGAACCGATTTTCTTGAAAATTTACACAGTTGTACTATAAGCGTCTGCGAGTGTTCTTAGCTAGGTTTTGTGTCGATGTACCCCCCGATAAATATCGATAATCGAAAAAATCGAGTTATAGAAGGAGTGGTCCGATTTTAATAAAATTTGATACACTCATAGACAAAGACATAAGAAGCGATATTCAGAAGTTTCAAGGCTGCAGTTCTTACAATTGTACAGAAAATCGATAATATATATATATAAAAAGCAAGATGTTTGCGTGTGTGTGTGTGTGTGTGTGTGTGTGTGTGTGTGTGTGTGTGTGTACGTTTATCTGCCTAGGTGTCTACTTTTTTCAAGACCATAAATCTAGAATATAAATTTTTAGAAACTGGCATGGCCACAAAATGAGGGAGCAGTTTATATATTGATTATAATATAGAATTTATCCCCCACTTCATATCCACGTTATAATTTCTTATAAACTGTAGGCATATATCTTCTTCTATGTGACTTTGTTCTTTCAGGACGTAGGCGATCATGGCCTTTCATGTCTCCCTATCCCTGGTGGCTCTTAGCATGCCTTCACCTGATACACCATGCAACCCTCGTTCCATCATCCACCTGCTCAAGACCATAAATCTAGAATATAAATGTATAGAAACTAGCAAGGCCACAAAATGAGGGAGCAGTTTATATATTGATTATAATATAGAATTTATCCCCCACTTCATACCCACGTTATAATTTCTAATAAACTGTAGGCATATGTCTTCTTCTTCTATGTGCCTTGTTCTTTCAGGACGTAGGCGATCATGGCCTTTCATGTCTCCCTATCCCTGGTGGCTCTTAGCACGCCTTCTCCTGATACTTCATGCAACCCTCGTTCCATGATCCACCAGGATAGGCCAGTCCAGTACTTTACACGCTGTTCTCATCTGTCTCTCCTTCCCTCTATCTGACTTGTTAGTATCAGGTTTTCTATGCCCTCCTTCCTCATTGCATGTCCAAGAAACTTCAGCTATTTCTTCCTGATGCTCAGTCTTAATTTCCATTTCGTTTCCATCATTTCTAAAACCTCATCATTGCTCACATGCTCGATCCATGATATCCGCAACATCCTTCTGTAGTACCACATTTCAGTTTTTTCACGTTTTTCCTTCATTTTTGATAATATTTTCCAGCAATCACTGTCATTTTGAAGAACTGACATCACACAGCAATCCAGTACTCTCTTCTTTGTTTCTCTTCGTACTTTACTCGGCTTCTGGAATGCTTCTTTTGCCATGCCAATTCGCCTTCGGATATCTGTGCCACAATTTCCGTCTTCTGTTCGAACATTTCCCAGGTATTTAAATTTTTGTACCTGCTTGATTTTAGTATCCCTCACCAGTATTTTGCATTTTGGGCTGCTATTCTTCCAGGTGACCATGCTACTTCAAGTTTTCCTGCATCTTCGTTGATATTGTCCAGCATTTACTGCCATATTGAAAGACTGACATCAAATAACAATCCAGTACTCTCTTCTTTGTTTCCCGTGAAAGTTTCCTGTCTCTTAAAACTCTACTCAATTTCTGGAATGTGTCCTTCGCCATGCCAATTCGCGACTTGGAAAGTCATGGTTGCCTACGTCCTGAAACGAAAAAGCACATAGAAGAAGAAGAAGAAGAAGAAGAAGAAGAAGAAGAAGAAGAAGAAGAAGAAGAAGAAGGTTTCGAGAACATGACTACATATACCCTGAATTCATACCCTGAATTCATTTTCTGTCATGTTGATCATGTTTTACTGAGTTCATTGATATTACAAATTTATTTAAACTATATTCACATTCTGTGAAAGAAAAATGCTTGCTAAGATACTTACTTCTAAACCCGGTACGTAAAAAAAATAACGTCCAATTAATGTTAAAGTATTCCAAACATTTTTTTTACCTATAGCGAAATATATCTAGATTGGGAACAACACTTGTGACCCTGCAACAAGAAAAATAATCAGACTGATGTTCTTTGGAATGTTAAAATCTTCTTTTCTTCTGTGTGCCTTATCATTTCCATGTCTCCCTGTCCCTGGTGGTTCCTAGCAACGCTCGCTCTTGTTACACCACGCAACCCCCATTCTGTCATCCACCTGCTCAGGCACTTCAAATATATTATCCGCTGCTTTCCCCAGTCCGTTTTTCCCTCTAGCTGGCCTGTTAGTATCAGGTTTTCCAAGCCCTCTTTCCTCATTGCATGTCCCAGGAACTTTAGCTATCCCTTCCTGATGCTCAGGATTAATTTCCTTTTCGTTTCAATCTTTTCCAACACCTCATCATTGCTCATATGCTCGATTCATGATATCCGCAGCATCCTTCTGTAGAACCACATTTCAATTGTTTCAAATTTTTCCTTCATCTTTGATGATATTGTCCAGCATTCACCGTCATGTTGAATAACTGACATCACATAGCAATCCAGTACTCTTTTCTTTGTTTCTAGCAAAATTTTCTTGTCCTTTAATCAATTAAGTGCCATACGTGAAACACACTTAGGCGATCATGTTTCGAAAGAGACATGACTGACTGGGCACAAGATTATCCCGTAGTAGGTTGCCATTGTTTTCTGCGGTAGACTGTTTGCCGGCAAAGGTTATAGAACCCAATCTGCCCTGTTATTTAACTCATAACTGGAGTGAAGAGACGGATTAATACCTTTCCCAAGGGTATTTGTGCGTAAGTGAGTGCATTGAATTCAGCTGGAATTCGAACTCGGCTCCCCGATTTCTCATTCCTAGCTGATATCCACTGCACCACCACTGAGAAAATATGAGGTAAATAATAAATATAATAAATAAAAGCAAAAACGAAATAAAGAACAACGAAAATATTGTCCATTTAACATGACTAGAGTCAATTTCCATACGTGATACACGCTTGGGCAATCATGTCTCTTTTGAGACATAACAGACTGGGCAGAAGATTATCCCGCAGTAGATTGTCATTGCTTTCTGCGGTAGACTGGTTGCCATCCAAAGCTGTAGAACCCAAGCTGTCCAGTTATTTAACCCATAGCTGGAGAGAAGAGACGGATTAATACCTTCCCCAAGTGTATTTGTGCGAAAGTTAATGCACGAAATTCAACTGGAATTCGAACTCGGCACCCCGATTTCTCGTTCCGAGCCGATAACCACTGCACCACGACGTACATCCCACATCCACATCATGGCTACACTTTACCCAAAACCAGGGAAAATTTTATGAAATATATATTAAAGATACACACGTCTATAGGTTCGGTTTAGTAAAGACTACTTATCATTATCCTCCTCCTCCTTCTCCATCTACTCCTCGTCATCTCTAAGACAGGGTGTGGTCGTACGATTTCGGCACCAATGAGCAACTTAATCGTTAACATCCACGTATGAGTTGAAATCAGAAGAATTATAAATTTGTTTGTAACGTGAATTAGGCAAGTAGGCGTGGCGATGCCCATCACTCTTCAGCTCAATCCGCAGCCGTTGTCCTACAAATTGGATTCAGTCGAGTAGCCTTCGATTCCATCAATGACAGCCTTCGCATTGGTTGTTGAATTCAGCCTAGAAGAACCTCCTTCCAATGATGCCATTTCATTAGCACACAGGGTGCGTATATAGCTCTGGAGTCCATTGTGCTAGATGATCGTTGACACCATGTGGTTTTACCGTTCTTTCTTGTTTTTAATCCGGCTTAGTGCGTACTTTTCACAACAAGAAAAACACGAAGAACTAACCTAAAGAACTAGTTTGAAAGAACTAATTTTCCGACAATGGCCATATAACGCAACAGATAGTTATGGGTTAAATGGTATCATATTTAGAATAGCCTAACTTCTAGTGGCAATTCATGGATTATAAACGTTTAAAAAAATCTTGGGAACTGCTGTTATTTTATATTTAAAGCAATCGTCTTTTGTCTTGAAACTATAGCTGACAGAGCTCTCTTGCAATTTTTCACGATAAAAAATTGCCCTTTGACTTTTGACGAATATATTCTGTCAACAAATCACGAGACCGGTATTGATAAAAGACAAATAAAATGCCCAAAATAATGTAATGGCGTTTGTAGAAAAAATAAAAAAGTATAAAAATAAAATAAAATAAATGAAAAGGCGTTAGAATTATTGCGTTTTTAGTGAGTCTGGCGATGAATCGTTAAGCAAGATGAAGATAGATATTGGTTGAATATTGGTCGCCATATTCCGTACTTGAAGTAATCAGCCAGAGTCGAAAACGTGCTAGGTATTAGCTCGGGTTAAAATTATCCGTAGGGTCCGAAATATGTGCTGACCTTTAGCATTTGCTTTGCACCACTGTTTGTCACTGACATGAAAGAAAATTTCTACTTGACCTGCGCGTTCTAAAAATCAGTGGTTACCGCAACCCAGAATGAATACTCGTTTGATGTGATTTATGGATAAGACTACACAAGATTGACTGAACGATGGTTTCTGGTTTTCTGTAAGGTGACTGTCGGAGTGGGTGGGGTGTGCGAACTGCTGCATTCATCTATTTTACTTGGTTTAAGACGAATAAGAAGACAGGAGAAGTTTTCAGAGTTGTGTGAACGTCACAGCAATTGTCGATCTGGAATTCTGTACACAAAACAAAAGTAACGAAAACAAAGTGATTTTGGATGAATCAACTTACGGTCAAATCACACCGAAAAGAAAGGCTCGCACTAGATCAATGAATTTTTTTTTTTAATCATATCACCTCGAGCAAGGCGGTAAAGCCACTGATGTGCAGGGGGCTACATAAGAGTGAAAAGATTGGAAAAGAGAAAGCCGGAAAATTACATTCTAAACAGGGAACAAGGGATGAGCCTCTACACATGTTCAATAGACGTGGGTGGAGTGTGAACCGGGCGATAATTTTGTCTATCTACTCCAATTGAGAAAAAAAAAAGAGTGAAAAGATTGGAAAAAAGAAAGCCGGTAACCACATTCTAAACAGGGAACAAGGGATGAGCCTATACATCTGTTCATTGAACGTGGGTGGAGTGTGAACCGGGCGATAGTTTTGTCTATCTACTCCAATTGAGAAAAAAAAAGTGAAAAGATTGAAAAAAGAAAGCCGGAAACCACATCCTAAACAGGGAACAAGGGATGAGCCTCTACATCTGTTCAATAGACGTGGGTGGAGTGTGAACCGGGCGATAACCAGTGTTATTATTTAGATGTGGTGTTGCTTGAAAAAATGCGTCTTGTAAGCAACCGCTATATCCTGAAATAGGTTTTGGTTTAAATAATCCAAAAATTCTTGCAAAGGCTTAAGAAACAAATCATTATCTAGATGGGGTATTGATGAGGAATATTGCGTATTATAAATAACCGCTAGGTTGTTTATAATACGCATAGGTTTTGGTTTAAATAATCCAAAAAATCTTCAGATTAAATTGTCAGATTAAATAAATTGTAAACATTATGTTTGATTATTTTTAATAAAATCCGTTCATACTCACGGATAATCTTTCGCGTATTACAATTGAAAGATGTTAGAAAAGAGCTGTAACGTTGACAGATCTTATTATCATTCAATTTTCAAGGTACCCAAGTACTTTCAACATCTTTGCGAGATCATCTTCAGGGATGTAAGTTATGGTAACAAAAATTAACCGTTATATATGAAGCAGAAAAAAAAGAACAGGAATTTTTCGCAACACAGTTTTGCGGTTATTTTTGTTACGATACTCACACCTCTGAAGATGATCT
The DNA here is from genome assembly GCA_037127315.1 of Ascarosepion bandense. Lineage (NCBI taxonomy): Eukaryota > Metazoa > Mollusca > Cephalopoda > Sepiida > Sepiidae > Ascarosepion > Ascarosepion bandense. Next base: position 5,259,665 of record JBBBDQ010000945.1, on the reverse strand, counting down.
CGGAAAGAGGTTGAAAGTACCTGGGTACCCTGAGAAAATGTCGTCTTCATCAAAATGTGCTGAAGCGATCGAAAAAAAATATCGGCTGATTTAAGGTCAGGTGAATATGACCGGAGGGGTAGAACAAACCAACCGACTTCTAAATTGTTTTCCCTTTTTATTCTGGCTGTATTCCAGATTTGCCTTATCATGGAAGAAAAGAATATTTTTCTTTAAATCCGCTGTGTAGGCTACCACTTCTTCTTCTTCTTCTTCTTCTTCTTCTTGTGCCCTGTCCCTTCAGAACGTAGGTAATCAAAGACTTCAACGTCTCCCTATCCATGGTGGCTCTTAGCGCGCCTTCTCCTGTTACACCACCGAAACCCGGCTCTGCCATCTACGAACTCAAGCCCATAAATTTAGAATATAAATGTATAGAAACTAGCATGGACACAAAACGAGGGATCAGTTTATATATTGTTTATAATATAGATTTGATCCCCCACTTTATATCCACATTGTAACTTCTTATAAACATTTGGCATATATCATCTTCTTCTATGTGCCCTGTCCCTTCAGGACGTAGGCGATCATGGCTTTCCACGCTTCCCTATCCCTGGTGGCTCTTAGCACACTTTCTATTGTTACACCACCCAACCTCCACTCTGCCATCCACCAGCTCAAGCCCATAAATTTAGAATATAAATGTATAGCAACTAGCATGGCCACAAAACGATGGATCAGTTTATATATTAATTATAATATAGATTTGATCCCTCACTTTACATTCACATTATAATTTCTTATAAGCAGATGGCATATATCTTCTTCTATGTGCCCTGTCCTTACAGGGCGTAGGCGATCATGCCTTTCCACCTCTCCCTATCCCTGATGGCTTGTAGCATGCCAAACCCCGCTCTGCCGTGCAATAGCTCAAGCACATAAATTTAGAATATAAATGTATAGCAACTATCATGGCCACAAATCGCGGGATCAGTTTATATATTAATTATAATATAGATTTGATCCCCCACTTTATAACCACATTGTAACTTCTTATAAACAGTTGGCATATATCATCTTCTTCTATGTGCCCTGTCCCTTCAGGACGTAGGTGATCATTGCTTTCAACGTCTCCTTATCCCTGGTGGTTCTCAGTACGCTTTCTCTAATAAGATCTCGGAACTCTGTTCTGTCATCTACCTGCTCAGGCCCTTCAAATTCGCTGCTTTCCTCTGTCTCTTTTTCCCTCTATCTGGCCTGTTAGTATCAGGTTATCCAAGCCCCCCTTCCTCATTACTTGTTCACCGCCGCTGTAGTCCGGTATTGAACTCACAACTAAATGACATACGGCTCAGGGGATATAGACGTCGGTTAGTTCTTGATTTTTAGTGTTGTGATTTCAATATCAGGCTACAGCAGTGGTGAACAAGTAACTTGCAGGGTTAGAGGGAGATAACTCATGATTCTAATCGGGGCTTTACGCGAGGAATGGAGTGATTGCAATAAAGGGTTTGGTTGGAAATTCCAAGCACCAGAGTGTACAACGGCCGATACATCGTACAAGAAATATGAGGACAATAGTCCGAATAATGTAAATACTGTAAATATTACCTCATCAACATTTTGGAAACTGACTATTCTTTTAGGTAGGGAAATAAGGAGTTTGGAAGTATGTCCAGTACTAAATCGTTTCGAAAACCAGCATTTGTTGTACTTGGTTTTATTTGAAATAAAAATTTGTTCACAGACCGGATACTACCTCAATCAAGACATCTAAACTTATTTATAAATGGAACTTTGTCTGTGTGTATGTATGTGTATGTGTGTGTATCCGTTACCTATAGACTCCGAAACCATTGAACCGATTTTCTTGAAAATTTACACAGTTGTACTATAAGCCTCTGCGAGTGTTCTTAGCTAGGTTTTGTGTCGAGGTATCCCCGATAAATATCAAAAATCGCTCATCGAAAAAATCGGGTTATAGTAGGCGTGGTCCGATTTTAATCAAATTTGATACACTCATAGACAAAGACATAAGAAACGATATTTAGAAGTTTCAAGGTTGCAGTTCTTACAATAGTGCGGAAAATCGATAATATATATATAAGGCAAGATGTTTGTGTGTGTGTCTGTTTATGTGCCTGTATGTCTATTTTTTTCAGACATTTTATTTTAATTTTTGCTTCGGGTTTGGCTCTAAGTAGGTATAATTGTAGTTCATAGTTTCGGCCATGATACCATTTACTCAGAGGACGTATTTAGTTTTGAACTTCAGTTTACGACGAAAAAACTTATTTGATATCGATACCAGGAAATCAAAATTCTATTTACATCCATTCATTTTTCTTTCAGTCTACGGTTTCGCTTTAACTGGAAACAACTATTGCTTTTTAGTCTTTCGTGCCAACGTCCAAAGAGTCTGAGCTCCAGGACCATAGATTAGTTTTAAAGCTTTCATTACACCCGAGCAACACTGAGCTATAATTCGAGCTATGATTCGAACCTGCCACCCCTATATAGAGTATATACGTGGTCGAGCGGTTTATGACGTTGCCAGATCAAATGGTAGCTTCTCCTATGTAAATAGGGGTCGCAGGTTCGAATCCTGCCGAATGGCACATATTTTCGCAATAACAATTTATCGTAAATAATCAGGCCGGTAGATATAAATTTATAATACTGTTTAATTAAAAAAACAGAATATCTAATTAAATATGAGTATCGATAAAAATAATGTTCAAACAATTCATATATATATATATATATATATATATATATATATACACACAATCACACACACACACACACACACATATATATATACACACTAGTACACACACGTGCATATGTTTGTTTAATATCAAACTTAATATTAAACGTTATATTTAGCGGGTAACCGCATTGGCAGTGACAAAACATTTTCAGCCAAAATCAGATATTTAAATGCGCATTTCGTATCTAGCTTGCAAAAGACAAAACGAAGAGCACTAGGAATATTTGCGCTCTGCCATTCAATCGTTCAAGCCCATAAATTTAGAATATAAATGTATAGCAACTAGCATTTATATCTACAGTATAATTTCTTATAAGCAGTTGGCATATATCTTCTTCTTCTATGTGCCCTGTCCCTTCATGACTGACTGGGCAGAAGATTATCCTGCAGTAGGTTGCCATTGTTTTCTGCGGTAGACTGGTTGCCGGCAAAGGCTATAGAACACAATCTGTCCTGTTATTTAACTCATAACTGGAAGGAAGAGACGGATTAATACCTTTCCCAAGGATATTTGCGCGTAAGTGAATGCAAGGAATTCAACTGAAATTCGAACTCGGTTCTCTGATTTCTCATTCCGATATCCACTGCACCACAACGCATATCCTCCAATTCAATGATTAAAGAGTGCAAATATCCAGAAGAATTGGATAAAAATTTGACGTTTTGAGTCATTTATCTTATCCCGTTTTTTTGTGGCTTTGTATTTGCCTTCTCCATCGCTGTTCTGTATCCATTTAAACAAAACTGTTAGGCCGGGTATTCGATGTTTTCATTGATTTCTCTTAACTTAAGCATTCTCTGTGAGTGTGAAATTGTCCAAACCAGTTTTCATTATATGTCTGAGATATGTCATTTCTTGATTTTAAGTTGTTGTTGATCTTCGTCACCAATTTGTTGTGGCAGATCTTAACGCAAATCTTCGTTGCCAATTTGTTATGCAGTTGTAGTGTCGAAAATTCGCCGCAAATTGTAGTGACCGGTTGTGCCGGAAGTAAAACACGGAAAACAGAAACTAGGTTTAAATCTGTATTAGTATAACAAGAACATATATACAATGTAAGTGTTATTAATAAGTAAATAGAAATAAGTTAGTCCGAACGGCACAGTTACGCTGCTTATTGCCTGACAAGAAGCTGGCTTTAAATGCGTACTAGTTGCCGTTAACTGCGGTATTTAATTGCCTTCCCACTTAAGACAAAATGGGGCACAAGGCGTTTTTAATGTGGGTAATCTGGGCCATATAGTGCAGGCAAAAATTTCTGTCTAATTTTCCCTAGCCGAGACTGTACCTTTCGGCGGAGTCTCGACTGGTTCATTACTCTCCGCCCGAAGGCAGTGAGTTCCATAATACGCAAGACAGTTAACTGCTTTCGTTAAGTGCCATACTTAACTGCCTCCTGCAGGTAATTATATAGTAAGAGGAAGAGTCAATTCCTCGTAGGAGGGCACCATAAATATACTTGTCTTTTTAGTTTTCATATTACTGAAAACTTCATTGTTACTCAGTACTTGAGTCCATATAATTCTCAGCATCCTTTATTGAACAAGGTTTCTGCTGTGTTAATTTTTTTCAGTTCTGAAAAAAAGTGTTTAACATAAACCGCCATAGATGAGCACTGGTGTGACATAGCAGTTCAGTATATTTTTCCTGGTTTCTAACAGAATTTACCTTTGCTTATTGAAGCAAAATGTTTATAAAGGATTGCACACAACAACGGATCGTGGGGTGCTTTCGAAATTTACCAAAAATCTGCAGAATACAACTTAGGACAAAGATATCAGCTAGACCAACAAAAGTTTCTTACAAAATATCAAGGTAAATTTTCATTTTAGGTCCCGAAGGCTTTTTCCGCTTCAAATTTATCCAAAATAGCATTATCTCTGTGCAAATGTATATGTTGAACTCAAATCAACAATTAGTTATTGAAGAAACCTAGTGCTTTTGATCTGAAAGTCCAGAAAAAATCGAACTACATTTTGTCTCCCGTAACTCTCACGAAGTCATGTAATTAACTGCTGAATGTCTTTCTGCGTAGGACAACAAATTTCGGTCTATTTTCGGCCGATTTACTTCCTTTACTGAAACTTCCGCCTATTCCTGTAATGAAAGAAATACGCGATTGTATTTCTACGTGTATTACTTTCATTACAGGAAGTAAATAGGCGGAAGTTTTAGTAAAGAAAGTAAATCGGCCCAAATTTGTTGTCTTACGCAGAAAGTCATTTAGCAGTTAATTATATGACTTCGTGAGAGTTACGGGAGACAAAATGTAGTTCGATTTTTTGGGCGTTCAGATCAAAAAAGGTAAGTTTCTTCAATAACTAATTGTTGATTTGAGTGCAGCATAAACATTTGCACAGAAATAATGCTATTTTGGATAAATTTGAAGAGGGAAAAGCCTTCGGGACCTAGAACAAAAATTAACCAATATCAATTAGGGGAAGTAATATGGGCTCCGAACGAGAAATCGGAGAGACGAGTTCGAATTCCAGTTGCTTTTAGTTACGCATAAATATACTTCGGAAAGCTAGTAATCCGACTGCTTCTCCATGAAAATATGGGTTAAGTAGCAGGACAGATTGAGCTTTATAACCTTGGTAGGCAAGCAGTGTACCACAGAATATAATGGCAACCTACTGCGTGAAAATCTTTTGCCCAGCCAATTATGTCTCTTTAAAGACATTATCGCCTAAGCGTATATCAAGTATGGCACTTAAATGAGTGACTGAGAGAGAGAGAGAGAGAGAGAGAGGGAGAGGGAGAGAGAGAGAGAGAGAGTTTGTTAATGTGTATGTGCGCATAACACAACTAAAATTTTGACTGCACTCTTTCCTAAATGCGTGTTCTGTTTCAGATCATAGACATGCAAAGTTTTCATTGAATTAACTTGTTTTCGTGTACAAACAAATGTTCAGATGGGTTCAGTTCAGTTAAGTGCCATACTGTTGAACTAGCTAGATGTAACCGTAAGTTTTGTTCTAATATTTTCTTCTCTCAGATTTCTCACCTTCTGATTTCTTCTCTACCACCTACAATTTAAAAAAAATTAAACGTTGCGTAATTCGCCTTCTTCTGTTTTCCTTAAATGTCATTTCTCTTTGCTTTTCCTCACTAAAGTCTCTTTATTCTCTTTCACTCCCAGTAAACCCCTTTGCGTCGGAGTGACACTATCGCCTTGTTTAGAGTGATTTAAAAAAATTTTTCTATCGCTTTTCCTACTCATGTTGAGGTATCTCAACTTGGTGTAAAGGTTAACAAGTTTGTCTTGTTAGAACCTATTCATCATTTATCATTCACACCTAGATGGTGCATAGGGCAGCAACTTTTTGTTGCTGTTTCTGTAACAAACTGTTTTTTACGGAACAGGGTTGTTAGCCCTGCACCAAACTCCCAAACCTGGAGGACGATTCTTGGTGCTTACGTTACAGCACCTGGTTTTCCCAAATGATCACCCATTTAAGTACTGACCAAGCTCGAAGTCGCTTAACTTCGGTGATCGGACGAGAAACGGTGTATTCAACACGATATAACCGTAGACTGTTAGAACCTATTACGACTGATTAGTGAGTTTGATCCTTACTGGGTGCACTATACTTTCGGCCTTGTGCCACATCTAAGCTGAAAAATCAACTCTTTTACACGTATTTTCTTTGTTGCAGTAACAGTTTCTGTAAACACACACATGCACATACACAGACATAAACTGCACACATACAAATACACACACACTGATTGGCTGCAAGTATTTTCGATGTCCAATAAGTGGTCAAAGTTTAAGCACAAAGAATAGCTATGCGTAAAGAAATAAAATTTAATCGAATATTTCTTCAAGAAATTTATTCAACCTGAAAAGTCTTGGAGAATCCCGTTGAGGGAGGCGTCAAATTGGGGTCTTCTTAGCAGACGAAATGTGTTTCTGTATCTAAGTGATATCATGGCTTGAAATATTTCAGAACACAACTTAGTTCAGGAAAAAAATATTTGGCAATTTCCGCTTTCAGCCCAGAGCTGCAGACGAACAAGAACACATTAATTATTTCCTCCTTAGAAATACCTCTGTTTTTATTTTGTGAAATTTCGACGCAACGAAAAATTTCCGAGACGACATTCTTTTTTAAATTCTTTTTATAACGGAACAGATAATAATAGCAAGTCTTATGTCACTCTCAGTGTCTGGTGGAAATGTGCCCTCTGGATTCGGAATCAGAAATATTTATGACTTTCTTTGACATTAAACTGTCTTTCAATATTATTTGGAATTTCTCATATAATAAAACATATTTTCAGTCCTGTGAATGACGATAAACTCCATCCGGCAACAAGACTTCCGCTTTGCGGGTTTTAAAGGAGCGTGAAACCTCCTCATAATTTCTGTTGTTCCCAGGAACACCGTGACCCGAGGTCGTCGCACCTGAGAGGGTCCCAGCTATGGACAAATATTTAACCGAAGTAGGAATATACACTGATGACAGTACAGTTTACTCTCTGATCGATTAAAAATCTGCTGAGGCTGACTTGAGAAAGCAAACCTCGCTGTCGAGTTTGAAAAGGACCTCCAATCCGTGGCAAACCGGGGTAAGAAATGGCTCGTGAATTTTAATGCTTCCAAAACGAAACTGCTATCTGTTAACCATCACAGACAATCGCTCCTATCCCCACCATAAGCATCAGGCTATTCTCCCTGAAAGCAAAACACTGCATCTCCTAGGCTTAATTCTCACAATAGACCTCAGGTGGAATAACTATATAGAATCCATAGCTAAATCCGCTGCTAAGAAAGTCGGTTCTCTGTGGAGGGCCAGGAAACAATCCTGCACATATATAAATCTACCATCCGCCCGTGCATTGAATACTGCTTCCATATCTGGTCGGGTGCTCCTGCTATCTATCTAGGTGTCCTTGACAAAATCCAACGGAGAATCTGTAATGTGATCGATCCCGACTTTGCAGCTCAGATACAGTCACTTTTTCACCGGCGCAATGGGGCTTCCCTGTGTCTCTTCTACAAATACTTTCACGGCTTCTGCTCTGATGAACTTAGCTCCCTGGTGCTCCCTATATATAAATCTACAATCCTCCCGTGCATTGAATACTGCTTCCATATCTGGTCGGGTGCCCCTGCTATCCATCTAGGTGTCCTTGACAAAATCCAACGGAGAATCTGTAATGTGATCGATCCCGACTTGGCAGCTCAGATACAGTCACTTTTTCACCGGCGCAATGTGGCTTCCTTGTGTCTCTGCTACAAATACTTTCACGGGCTCTGCTCCGAGGAACTTAACTCACTGGTGCTTCCTACATATAAATTTACTTGAGCCACAAGATTAGCAACTAGGTCTCACCCTTTTACTGTATAACCAATAAATTATAAACGCAAATTTCTACTCCAGCAGCTTTTTTTCTTGCACTCCCCTTCCATTTACTTGCTTCCCCGACAGCTACAATCTCCAAGAATTTAAATCCAAAGTCAATAGATATGAAAAATATTTACATAATATAAATCGACAAAACTTGTCTATATTATTTTATGAAACATGTATCAATTAGAGAAGAAAATTTTAAGAACAGTTTCCTCTTTTGCAATTTAAGCGTAACTTTTAAGTGACTTGCGTGTGTGTACACACTGCTTATAAACAACTCGTTAAAAGTTCTCTTCTCTGATTCAATGCGCCTATGGCTTAGGATGTAGCGACTCTGACTGACACTAAATCGGTCTAGTTTTGATCCCGGCCAGAAGCAGGTGGGTGTGTCTAGCCACACTGATCATCTGTGATACAGCGACACAAGCTTGTCTGTGGATGACTAAGTAGCTAACCTAGAGAGCCAACGAACCTACCAAGGTTTCACCAGATTGGATCTTCAGGGAAGGTTGACTTTCTTTCCCTGACGATGCAATTTACTGAAACCTTGGTAGGTTCGTTGGCTCTCTAGGTAAACTACTTCCTTGTTTGCTCTACTAGTGTATTGAGCGCTTTACGTGTTAGGTTACTCGTCTCGGGTTTTATTTTCTTTCAACTAGTACTTTGACTAATATTCAAGTGCTTAGATCGTTTCTTTTTTTGTTTCCATTTTTCCCCTCTGCGTTTATAATCGGTGGGCTTTTCGAAACGTTTTCAAAGATAAATTTGCAGTTATATATATATATAACTGCAAATTTATCTTTGAAAACGTCTCGAAGAACACACACACACACACACACACACACACACACACACACACACACACACATATATAACGGTCTTAGTTATATAGAGAGGATCGTCATTAATCTGAGCAGAATAGAGGACGACTTCTTGTATTCAGGACAAAATAAGTAAAAAAAGAAATTCCTAGGGAATAATGTTATCTGTGTGATTGCCTCATGGCTAAAAAGTCTTGCGAATAAGAGTCAGGGATTGAGACTATCGAATCCAGGCAAGCATTTCCACATCTCAGAATTTTTTTCTGTTAATTTACCCCAAAATATTAATCCACCCACAAATAAAAAGAATTTATATTTCCTAAAATATATTAACTCATAGTTTCCGAAACGGTGAGGCTCGCCTCAAGTGTGTCGGATAAGGATATCAGGTGAGGCAGAATGATTGACTGAAATCTGATGTTAAATGTCTGAAAAAAATATATGCCAAAAATAAATATGATTTAAAGATTTAAAATATTATTAAGGATTATGTGTAGTTGCATGCCAGTATAAAAAGTTTTAAATAATTATTATGTACATTTGCATTATATCAAGTATTAGGAATATAGTAACTAGGGTCTGCAAATTGGAGGAGAGAGTTATCAATGATAATGTTTTTATTTCGAATCGGTGGTTATCTTCCTTTATGTTGCATCGTGGAGGAATGACAATACACAGATATAAGTAAGTAATACGTTTGTTCTCGGTAGATACGGTAGTACACGTCCGTGTAGCGTAGCAACAACTAGTGAGCTGAGCAGACAACGACCGTGCTAGCCGCCAGCTGCCGATTTCACTGTCGCTACTCAATATTAGACCTTTATATGTTGTGAACCGAGCTACGTCACAATACTTTAATTCTCTCTTTCTGTAAATTCACCGTAGGACAGCTTTACTCTTTTTTATTTCGAAAATGCGGCCCAATAGAAAAAGGTTTGAATTAACTTCTATGAGGTGAGTATCCCTTTTCCGCTGGAATGATAGATTCTGTGACGGTAGAGACGAGGGTCCATAAGAGATGTGAGAGGAGAGAGACGTCAGAATATCAGAACTGGTTGAGAATATTCGCAATTTTCTGGATGAATCCGTTGTGTATCTATAATGACATTAACCCTACTGTTTTGAGTTGTGACAACTGTACACGAAAATATTTATGAAGATTTGAACATGCACAAAATTTATTCCCAGAATGCTCAGTGCTGAACAGATACATTCATGAGAGCAGGGAGATGGTTGATGGACATAAGAACTCTTTTTCATTCTCTCTATAGTCCAGCCATTTCCCTCTGTGAATTTTGTTTGTCCCCCAGTTGAAAGAGAACCTCAGGGGTAGTTGTTTTGAAGACTTTGATAAGATGAAGACTCATTCTACGGCTTTTCTCAGATTTGACATCGTTCGGTAGAGCAAGGTGCTTACTATAAACAATGAAAATCATACTTCTTCTCAGGTTAAGAATATATTTTATTTAAATGGTTAAATTAATTAATCTAGGATGTGCAGTGGATATCGACTCGGAACGACAAATCGAGGAGCCGAGTTCGAATTCCAGTTCAATGCGTTGAATTCACTTACGCGCAAATACTCTTGGGAAAGGTATTAATCCGTCTCTTCCATCCAGCTATAGGTTAAATAACAGGAGAAATTAGGTTCTATAGCCGTGACTGGCAACCAGTCTACCGCAGAAAGCAATGGCAACCTACTGCGGGATAATCTTCTTCCCAGTTAGTTATGTCCCTTTCGAAACATGATCGTGTATCACGTATGGCACTCAACTGACTGACTGAATATAATAGTTAGAATCATGATTAAGGCTTCTACAGGGCATAAAGTGGGGGATCCGTTTTCTATTGTTATGAAGTAATAAATTGATCCCCCACTAATTATACTTAATATAATAATGTAATATAATCTATATCTTGTCCCTCCAGCTATGAGTTAAATGACAGGACAGAGTGGGTTCTATAGCCTTGACTGGCAACCAGTCTACCGCAGAAAGTAATGGCAACCTACTGCGGGAGAATCTTCTGTCCAGTCAGTCATGTATCTTTCGAGACATGATCGCCCAAAGCGTGTATCACGTATGGCACTTAACTGACTGAATGATTTAATCTACCGCGTGGCCTAATGAAGAATCAGAAGCTTGCGAGTTCGATTCTCGTCGTGGTCCCATTCTAACAATATTTTTTTTTGGATGGGCGTTGTAGTGTTATGGATATCGGCTCGGAACGAGAAGTCAGAAGCAGAGTTAGAATTCCAGTTGAATTCCTGCATTCACTTACACGCAAATACCCTTGAGAAATGTATTAATCCGTTTCATTCCCTCCAGTTATGGGTTAAATAACAGAACAGATTGGGGTCTATAGCCTTGTATGGAAAAAGTAATGGCAACCTACTGCGAGATAATCTTCTGCCCAGTCAGTCATGTCTCTTTCGAGACATGATCGCCCAAGCGTGTATCATGTACGGCACTTAACCGATTGACTACATTAATTAATGGAACTGCTAAAACTTTTTCGTGAGTATAAAATGGAGGCATTCTATTTTGAGATTATTATTGCCTAATATCTTTTGGAAAAAAAACAAATATGTAAACGTATAAATACAAACAGTGATGTACGAAATATTATTGAATATTTTTAATCAGTTCACACTCCACCCACATCTATTGAACAGGTGAAGAGGCTCATCCCTTGTTTCTTGTTTAGGATGCGGTTTCCGGTTTTCTCTTTTCCAATCTTTTCACTCTTTTCCTTTTTTATTATTTTTTTTCAATTGGAGTAGATAGACTAAACTATCGCCCGGTTCACACTCCACCCACATCTATTGAACAGGTGAAGAGGCTCATCCCTTGTTTCCTGTTTAGGATGCGGTTTCCGGTTTTCTCTTTTCCAATCTTTTCACTCTTTTCCTTTTTTATTATTTTTTTTTTCAATTGGAGTAGATAGACTAAACTATCGCCCGGTTCACACTCCACCCACATCTATTGTACAGGTGAAGAGGCTCATCCCTTGTTTCCTGTTTAGGATGTGGTTTCCGACTTTCTCTTTTCCATTCTTTTTACCCTTACGTAGCCCCCTGCGCATCAGTGGCGTTACCGCCTTGCTTGGGGTGATATGATTAAAAAAAAAAAAAATTCACTCCATGTAAGGTGATAGTGCCACTAAGACGGATCGGGTTACTGGAAGTAAAAGAGAAAAAATATCTTAGAAGTAAACAGGAAACCCATACACAAAACAAGGAATAAGAGATAGACTTCTACTCCTGTTCAGAAAACAGAGTAGGATTGTAAAATAATCAAACATCACGTATCATATAGGGCCCCTCTTTTACCAAGGGAGTTGCAGCGACTCGCAGGACTGCATCGTTTTCACACGTATTCGGATGTCCTCTGCAGAGATATTAAGCGACAATGTCTTGATAACTGTACATAGCTCGCTGATATTTGCAGAAATATATTCTAGAATGAAAACTAACCTCTCACAAAGCTTCGTAAATGCTTTATTCGTGATCTAGCTCTTAAAACAAGTTACCGGAGCTAAATAACCCTATCTGTTATCCTTCTAGAATAAATCATCACATTAGAGTGGGTAAGTGCAGGTCGTGAATTGAAGTAAATGGTCATGAGAAACAGTGAAAAATAGCGGTTACTTGTCAATAACCAGTTAGTGGTGTCTAGTATACTAATCCAACCCCTGACCCATGAACACATGTCACACATTTACTGAACCACCTCAGACGATGTCTTGATTACAAAGAGGTCAATGAACCTATAGATCTGCGTAACATAAACGTCCCGAACCCTGACCTATCAAAACACTCTATACGTGGCTCGATCTGTTGTGATTTCATGATCCCACATTTTTGGCGTGATGGAGTTAACAGGAGTACCATGCTGGCTATTTTGTTCCATACCCCAAAGACATTAAAATCCATTGAATTGACCGGTCGGACAGGCTACATATACACCCTGCATTTACTGTGGCTGTGATTTAAGCTGGTGACAAATAGAGCAAGATGTTTCTAGTCAATAACACTAAGGACACGTGATCAGCCACTGTGTTATTCCCGAAACACATATGACAACTCGGTCTAGAGATGTTTAATGTACAATCATTTTCGGCGGACCTAAAGGAGACTACCACCAACTTTTAAATTTGTTGTTTTTCATTTTATTTTTTACTTTTTTCAGTGCAATATTATCGATTACACCCTAAACTTTCCGATTGACAAAAAGAATTTGGAAAAATTTCAATATTTTAAACAATTTTAGGGGGGAGCTCAGTTTTTCATACAACGTTATAGTAAATCGATCCTCCATTTTGGAACCACTCGCCGGTACATTACCACCACCTGTAAATTTGTTGATTATCAATTTTTAATAAACTTTTTCAGTGCAATCTTATCGATTAAACCCTAAACTTTCCGATTTACAAAAACATTGTTAAAATTTCAACAGTTAAACAATTTTAGTGGGGTGGAGCGGCTCAGTTTTTCATACAACCTTATAGTAAATCGATCCTGCGCAATTAATCTTTTTTCCTTGTGCATATTCAACAACTGAATCCTTTGCGAAATCTTTTAATAAAGCCATTCTTGGAGTTTGTGAGAAAGATGCCACCGTAAGAACTGAAGAAAACTTGTAAAAGACAAAAACAAGAGCAATAACTCGTTTCCAAAATAACAAAACAAAGCGAACCCAACGCGAGTGGTTCCAAAATGAAGGATTGATTCACTACAACATTGTACGAAAAACTGAGCCCCCTAAAATTGTTTGAATATTAAAATTTTTACAATTTTTTTGTTTTTGATAATCGGAAACTTTATGTAAAAAAGTTTACAAAAAATGAAAAACAACAAATTTAAAGGTGGTGGTAGTTTCCTTCAGGTCCGCCTCATTTTCGTCCCCATTATCATACCCCTTTCTTAGTCTGATAACTCACGTTACGTTACCAAGTGTAAGGTAAGCAATTTTCAGGCTGAATCACCAGATCACAAATGGTATCGGTCTGGGTATTTATATGCCATCAAGTTAGAATGACACAACTTAGGATAATTTTTACATACAACTAGTCCCTGATTCCTAGTATCCCAAATTAAGAACAATTACACATTTGAATTAAGAAATAATTTTTTCTGTTACACCTTCAAGATATTTGCTATGTTTTGCTGCAACATGCGCGATGTGGTTCAGTGGTTATCGGCTTGGAACAAAAAACCGAGAGCTGAGTTTGAATACCACTTGAATTCGTTGCGCTTTCTTAAGCACAGATACCCTTGGGAAAGGTATGAATCTGTACCCCCCTCGAGTTATGGATTAAATAGCAGGATAGATTGCGTTCTATATCCTTGTTTGGTGTTGTGGATTCCGGAGGAGGAACCGCCAAGATAATGAACAACAAAAAACGGTATGGAGATAGAGAGTAGGTTATATTGAACGTAATATACAAACTGGAACGCGGGTTAGTCAATTCAGGAATACTATTAGTACGAGAAAGCAAAAAATGCGGTTTGTGAGGTTATTAAGGGAAGGTAAAGGTTAAATCTAGATTTGAAGAGTTTATAATTGTAATGCGCATAATAAAATCTTGCTATGATTGTAACCCCCCAAAAAGTAGTTCTTGGGAATATGTCCGATGTAAAACTTCTTTCTTACTAATAGAATACGAAGAGAATGAGAATGATTCATCCTCGAGTACATATCATTGTGGGTTCTAGCTGTAATGATCAGTGGACCAAGTAATATAACTGGGTGGATCACTTGGTGTTGTGGGATTTGTGTACGCGAGTTCGAGTCTTCTACGCCAATTTGTTGTGGATTCAGGAGGAAGAACCGTCAAAATAATAAACAACAAAAAACCGGTATGGAGATTTAAAAAAATAGGTTATATTTAACGTAATATACAAACTGGAACGCGGGTTAGTCAATTCAGGAATACTATTAGTAGAAATAAATATATTCAAATCTTGAAGTAAAATAGTATGTCCGGGTAACTTATTCTAGCTGAGTAGAGCTCAGAGCTAGTCTGGTCTTTGGGTAACTTCGGTATCTATCGGAACTCTTCGATACCCATAAAGGATCTCTACGATTACTCTCCACTGTAAACCTGCAACTACAACTGAGATTCCAGATCTTCCACTGTTCTTTCTATGGTAGGATTATATATACACTCAGTCGAGTCCATTTTAATATACAACAATGGGGAGATCCTACAACAGTTGGCAACCAATCTACCGCAGAAAATAATGGCAATCAAGTGCGAGAAAATGTTTTGCTCAGTCAGTGATTTCTCTTTCAAAACGTGATTGCTCAAGCCTTTATCACATATTGGACTTAACTGAATGACTGTACTAAAAAACAAACAAACTTAATATTACATCTTCTAAACAAGACTAAATATTAAATCCTTTGATATATATAAGAAATTAAATATCATTAGAATATCAAGTTATAGACAGGAATTTGTGACATCTTTCGTAG
The DNA here is from genome assembly GCA_037127315.1 of Ascarosepion bandense. Lineage (NCBI taxonomy): Eukaryota > Metazoa > Mollusca > Cephalopoda > Sepiida > Sepiidae > Ascarosepion > Ascarosepion bandense. The sequence continues at coordinate 5,244,249 of JBBBDQ010000945.1, read as the reverse complement.
ATTTACTTTAATATAATGCTGCTGTATTTAAAACATTTATTTTTTCGTTTATTTTTTAAAATCATTTTTTATTAATAGAAATAAATACTCATCTTTCTGTTTTGACTTAAGACTACATTTATCGCGGTAAAAACCAAAGGGTTAACTTTCGTTTTTATTGGAAAATGACGCCAGATCTCAGTTTGGGGAATTAGAGAATGGTTCTGTTTATATTGAATTAAACTAAAAGTGAAAGTTAAAAAGCATCAGAAGTTTCCTGTCAGTATTTGAGGTGTTATTTTTTCTAATTATGTTTTGTATCCGTTCGGTTTATATATATATATATATATATATATATATATATATATATATAGTATATCGAGGCAGCAAGTAATTTTCTAAACATACGCTGTTAAATATAAGAGACAATGAATGTCTATTATGTTTAATCATGAGCCGTTCTAAACGTCGTATTTTTGTTTTAATTTCAGTTGAAAATAAAGACAAAAATTCTCCAACATTTGGATAATTATTTATTGGTTTTCTTCTAAGCTTTCGGCTCATATGAGCCATCTTTAGAGAGGTAGTTTAAACTGAAATATTTTAAAATCCGACATCAACACTATTAACTATAAAACTCATTATATATTATAAAAAGTTTAAAACAATTGACCTCATAGTCTATAATAACCAAACAAGCACTAAACTAAATTCTCTACAAAAAACCAATGTAGTGTATCAATTTACATGCCCATTCAGAGATTGCATCTCTGATAATAATCAAAAACCTAGTACATATATTGGTTTTACTACAACCACGCTCTCCCGTAGACTTACATGTCATCTGATCAGAGTACTATTAAACAATATTTCTTTGAAAAACATAAACATGTAGGTAATATCAGACAGATTTTGGTCAACAATACGGTGATCCTTACTCATACACACAGTAAGAGGAACCTGCAGATATTGGAGGCCATGTACATCAAATCAAAACAACCAACACTCAATAAAATCAACTTTAAAACCGGAAATAACATATTACATTGCATTTGACTACACGGTTTTGTTGTCATTTCGCGCTATCCCGCGGTGTGACGTCATAAAACCGCATCGCAAACTTAAGAACTGCGTTTATTATTTTTGGTAACTATTGCCGTTGCCAAGCGGAGTTTTATGTCAACACAAAATAATATCGTCGGTGATCGTGGATTTTATAATATTTCAGTTTAAACAACCTCTCTGAAGATGTCTCATGTGAGCCGAAAGCTTGGAATAAGACCAATAAATAATTATCCAAATGTTGGAGAATTTTTGTCTTTATTTTCAACTGAAATTAAAGCAAAAATACGACGTTTAGAACGGCTCATGATTAAACATAATAGACATTCATTGTCTCTTATATTTAACAGCGTATGTTTAGAAAAAAAAAAAAATATATATATATATATATATATATATATATATATATATATTGTAAGAAAGTGACACAAAACGTAGATTTAAACCCACTGTTCAAGCACTGACTTTTATAAAGATTGCCCGATACAGAGTAGAACTTTAGATTGTAATATTTGTTAGAATAGTTTATAAAAGCATAGTATCACTACACAAACATTTTCATGTTTAGGAGCAGAACTGCTTCTCTTCGGGTGATATGTGGAACTGAAAATAAACGGTGGAAACGATGTATTTTCGGAAATGTGAGGTGTAAGTGCTGGTTGTAGGGAAATGGAATTTGGTGTGTCTAAACTGATCCATCAGCAATTTGTAGCCATAGAGATACACATTTGGGTTAGGAGAGGGGTCAAGATGGCTTAGAACTTGACAGGTCACTTTTTAATTTTGTGTGGGTAAATTACATAGTGGGACCTTAGATCTTTTAAATGGGTAGACATTTTTTATTTGAATACTATCTATGAATACATGGGATAGAACGTTTAGGACAGAATTTCTTATCCCATGTGCTCATATTTAGATGAGAGAGAGAGAGAGAGAGAGAGAGAGAGAGCGAGAGAGAGAGAGCGAGAGAGAGAGAGAGAGAGTGATAAGCTTTAAGAAATAGGACCATGGCATATATTTATTTTAATTTTGTTTCTGACAATTAATCACACGAGAAGAAGGCCGTTTTGTAGAAACACGTTCATAAAAACAGTGTTGGACAGAGAGAAATAGTTAAAAACATAAAATAGAATAGCAAATATTGATAAAAGTTTCTACGTGCCTAAAAGCAAATAGAAAATAAACAACTGATAAGAAGAATGATTAAAACTTAAAATATGTAAAGCTAAAAATGAAATATAAACAAGAAAAAAAAACGAGTGAAAATAAAAGTTGTAAATAAATGGAAAAGAATAGAACGCTTTACAGAAGAGAAATGAAAGAACATTATATGTCTTGCCAAGAAGGCCTGCTGTCTGGTTTTTCCTGTCGCCAAACTTCCCACAACATCCGGATGTTACAAAAGCTGCCATACATCTTTTCTAGAGCAAACAGTGTTTCAATGCAACGTCACTTCCGGGTTTCTATTTTGGGCAGAAAAGAGAGGAAAGAGTGATGCTTTGTGGTCTCCATTCAGGAAATCAAATCAGTCACTGTTTGGTCTAATCGTTTGTTTCAGGAATATTTATCGATTCAGTTGGAAATATTTGAGGCACTCGGCTGCAGACCTACATTAGAAGATTTGTAAGATGTACAAAAACAAAACCTAGTTTGTGAACGTCAGTTGAAGCGTCACTGAAAACAATATTAAATGCGTCTGAGTAAACACTTCCCGATCTAAGGATTGAAAACACAATCACTATGTTACCTGATTCACAAACCGAAGCTTTAAACCACGGGAATAATATCCTGGGACAGCAATCACTGGGCCTCTGTTTCAGCTCAAAAAACGCCCCCCTCAAATGAGCACACCATGTTTTATACACTCAACCCGGCTACCACTTAGCTAATGAGCGTCAATAAAAATGACTACAAGCAACATCAATTCTATGGGCACGAAGTGCTGTACGATTCTCCATCCGTCCGAAGCTCGCCGATTCGCCGTCTTCACATTCCCTGGCAAAATATACATGCGACTCTGGCCCTTTTGGGTCGCCGGGGTAAGTCACCGCTACAGTGTGTGTTTCTGATTAGATAAACGTGTTAAAGAAACACTCAACGAAGCAAGAATTACGGAGACACACACAAATTTTTTCCTAATGATTAAGGGACAAGAACAAGAAAAGCCTATAAATAATTAGGATTCAGCAGACGCAGATGAACTACAGTAATATATGAAGGAAAATATAAAAAAAATGAATACTACAGGCATTTTCGTTTGGTGTTAAACATGGAGTTGAATCCGCAAAACAGAATATCATCCATAAACAATTTGGCTGTCCCTGTGGTTTCAACATCGTTAATTAATTCATAAATGGCATTAATTAAATGATTGCGAAAACGAGAAAGCTTCTAACTTGCCAACGCATGCGTCACCCAAAGGCTCATGATGATCGTCTGTATGTGACCAATTCGAAAGAGGCAGAGGATTCTTCTTCTTCTTCTTCTTCTTGTTCTATGTGCCCTGTCCTTTCAGGACGCAGGCGATCATGGTTCTCCACGTCTCCCTATGCCGTGTGGCTTTTAGTATGTTTACTCCTGTTAAACCTCGTTCCGTCATCCACCTGATCAGGCCCTGCAAATATGTTATCCGCTGCTTTCCTCTGTCTCTTTTTCCTTCTATCTGGCCAGTCAGTATCAGGTTCTCCAAGCTCTCCTTCCTCATTGCATGTCCCAGGAACTTCAGTTGTCTCTTCCTGATGCGTAGTATTAATTTCTTTTTTATTGCCATTCTTTCCAACACTTCATCGTTGCTTGAATGCTCAGTCCACGATATCCACAGCATCCTTCTGTGAAACCACATTTCCTCTGCTTCAAGTTTTTCCTCATTTTCGATGCCGTATTGAAGAGCTGACATCACATAGCCATCCAGCATTCTTTTCTTTGTTTCTAGTAAAATATTCCTGAGTACTTTACTCAGCTTCTGAAACGCGTACTTTGCCATGCCAATTCGCCTTCGGATCTCTGTGTCACACTTTCCATCTCCTGTTAGAACACTTTCTAGGTATACCTAGGCGGAGGATTACATCAACTAAAGCTGACTTACAAAATCACAACAATCGTTCGTCAAAGATAGCTGAAATCTACAGAAAACTAGCTGATGATCTGTGACAATGAACATGAAAGAAATAGGAAATTTTATTCAGTATTAAAGGAACCCAAAAAATACAAAAAGGAATTTAAACTGTATGAAGAATTGCAAATAAACCATAATGTATTAATTGCAACGTCAAAGAACCTAAAAAGAAAGCAAATACAATGTATCAAATGCAGAAACGATGGCAAGATAAGACTCTTGATGGTCAATATTCAGCCCGTACTAAACAGTCTGATGTAGACAAACCCCGTAACCATCAGTTTTTACGTAGTGCAGGCTTAAAAGCGAAAATCAATTATTTTGTTCTTACGGCACAGGATTAATGCTTGCTAACTAGAAATTACCAAGCACACATCTTCTATTTATTTAATATTTTTCCGTAAAAAGCTGATCGAAAAAAAAACAAAAAAAACACGTACTCAACTCGGATATAGGCGGTAGTTTGGAACACCCTCAGTCGGAAAGGAGTCTTAGCAGTCTGGGTCAGAAGAGAAGATGATATGAGAAGTAGAATAAGACAGAAGGTAAAAAGACGATGACAGAAGGGACGAAGATGAGTGAAAGAAGAAGAGAGGAGGAAAGAAGTAGAAGAAGAAGAAGTAGACAGGACGGAAAAAGAAGAAGGGGAGAAGAAATTGACAAAAGACAGGAGGGAAGAAGAAGATAAAAACAAAAGAAAAGAAGATAGGATAAGTGAAGAAAAGAGAAAAAGACAAGATAAGAAGAAGAAGTAGAAGAAGACAGGAGGGAAGAAGAAGGAAAAGAAGAAGAAGAAGAAGAAAAAGAAGAAGTAGAAGAAGACAGGAGGGAAGAAGAAGGAAAAGAAGAAGAAGAAGAAGAAAAAGAAGAAGTAGAAGAAGACAGGAGGGAAGAAGAAGGAAAAGAAGAAGAAGAAGAAGAAGACAGAAGAATAATAAAAAGACGAGGGGAAGGAGAAGAAAAAAACAAGAAAAAGAAGATAGGATGAATGAAGAAAGACCACAGAAAAAGACAAGAAGAAGAAGACAGGAGGGAAAAAGAAGCAAAAGAAGAAGACAGGATGGTTTAAGAAGAAGAAGAAGAAGAAGAAGAAGAAGAAGACAGGAGGCAAGAAAAAGACGACAGAAGAGGCGAAGAAAATTGACAGAAGAAAACACAAGAAGAAAAAGACAGGAAGGAAGAAGCAGAAGAAGAAAACAGGATGGTTTAAGAAGAAGAAGAAGAAGAAGAAGAAGAAGAAGAAGAAGAAAACGAAGACAGGAGGGAAGAAGAAGAAGAAGAAGAAGAAGAAGAAGACAGGAGGAAAGATAAAAAAAAAAAAAGAAGAGAAAGTGACAGGAAAGACTTAAGTGAAACCAATAATATCAGCTTTAAGATAATCGTCTGGACAATTGCGCCAATGTCTTTCCCCTTTTTTCTCTGAGAAAGAAATCGAAGAGTTTATGAAGAATATAATCCAAATATCTTTGTCGGCCTCGTACAAAATAATTGCGTGGTTTTTGACTTGCTTCATTGAACACGATGCACAAAAGGCTTAACGTTCTGCATCAACCCAACGTGACGGCAACAGGGTTTATTATTCACTGGCAATTCACTAAAAGCATACAGCATGAAATATTTTTGTTGTTGATTTGAGGTTCGGCAACCTTTTGAGAAGCCAATGCAAACAATTCTGTTGTCTGAAGCGTCGTTCCGATATCAACCAGGAAATGACCTTCGCGTCTCGATGAGGAGTGTTTTATGCAAAACGCTCGTCTGCGGAATCGGTTGGCTATTGATAGCCAATTTTAATGGAAATGGCATCAAAGGATATTGTTATCAGCAAGAACACACGTGTTCCTATCCATGCCTATATTCGGATAAAGGCAGACCTAACTCAGTAATCGGTATTGACGTAATGAATGTCGGATTTTTATTAGTGTAAGACTCGTTGTTTGTTTTTCCTTTTTTATAACGTGATTTGCTCGAATGAAATTGATTTAAGAACAAACATAATGGATAACTCGAAAGATTAACTTACTCAGGCACAAACTCAGTTCCAACCAAAGCCTAACGAATATATTTTTTAATTTCACCCATAGGAAGCAAATAAAGCCACTAAGACGCAGAGGCGGGGATACTTAGTGTTAGAGGATATAAGTAAAAAACAATTTATTAAAGAGAAAGAACAGTGAAAAGAATAGTAATTAAAATAGAAGAACTATAAAGTTAATATTCAGAAAGCCTACGTAACAAAAAAGAAATTATCACAGTTTAGAATATTTACAGTGAAAATATCTATAGAAAAAAGCACAGCGATCTTACTGTACGGCCGTGGCAACATGGCTGAAGTTAAGATGCCAGGTTAGGACCAATAACATCGCAGCTTCTTCTTTTATTTTACAATCTTTGACTATATAGCAGGACCTAACAGACAAGAAGTGACAGCAATATTCAAAGCATGAACGAATTGTAGACTTATAAATGCATTCAGTTGTTCATTGACTCATTAAAGTCGTAGAGGTAACACATGTACACAGCAGCCTGATGGTGCCTAACCTTCTTCAGGCTGGTTCGAATTTAAAGTTTTTTCATTGTCCTAGACCGGTTGCCACACTGAACTGCTATTTTACCCATACATTGGGGAGAATATATTGATTCATACTATTCTCAACTTGGCTCTCCAGTTCCTCAATCCAAGCCGCCAACCGTTATTCCACCATGCCTCTATAGATGAATCAGTCAGTTAAGTGCCATACGTGATACATGATTAGACGATCATGTCTCGAAAACGACATGACTCACTAAGAATATTTTTCCCGTAATAGTTTTTCATTAATTTCTGCAGTAGGCTGGTTGACAACCAAGGCTACAGAACCCAATCTGTCCAGCTGTTTAATCCATAGCTGGAGGTATAAGAGACGGTGCGTAATCTTCTCCAGACTGGTTCGAATTCAGAGTTTTTCTTTCTCATAGACCGGTTGCCACACAAAACATACTGAATTGTTATTTTACCCATAGCTGGGGGAAGAAGAGTTAGATCTATACCTTTCCCAAGGGTATTAGCAGGTAAGTGAATGTAAAGAATCTGACTGGAATTCGAACTTGGTTCTTCGATTCCTTCCATCAAAACCGGTATCAATTATTCCACGATAACTCCATAAATGTATCAGTTATTTAAGTGCCATACGTGATTGGGCGATCATATCTCGAAAAGAACATGACTGACTAGGTAGAATATTTTTCCCGCAGTAGTTGGTCATTACTTTCTGCGGTAGACTGGTTGCCAACCAAGGCTATCTGTCCTGCTGTTTAAACCATAGCTGCAGGGATAAGAGACGGATTGATATCTTTCCCAATGGTATTTGCATGTAAGTTGATGCCACAAACTGAATTCGAACTCAGCTCTTCGGTTTCTCGTTCTTGGCTGATATTCCCTGCACCCCTACGCTCATCCGTAAAAATGTTGTATAAACCATAAATCCATAAATGTGTAAAATCTAGCTGGCGGGAGAATATATCTAGCACATTTTGCACCAAAATTTCTCAAAAAAAAAAAAAAAATTAATTTAGCATAAAATTTGCATTTCATTTCTTGGCAAACGTTAATTCGAGAAGTATTAAGAGTCACTATTATTAGGATTAGCCTCAGCCATGCTGATTGCAGACAAAATGGTTCTTTAGAGAGTAGTTTTCTTGGATTGGTTTTAATCTGTTTTAATTATTAACAAGAGTACTCGGAGGAAAATTGCGAGCAGAAAGATTATGTTGTACCAATCACCCTAATGACGATTTCCATTCAAAATATTCGCTTTTGCCTGTGTTTGGATATTAATCTCCTTAGGAGAAGACATTTCAGCAAAACAAGGCAAAATTACTCATTTTTCAGACATAATCTCTGGTTGTTAAAATACTTAATCCTGGCTTGAATGTCGCTTTCAAACATAACAGCAAATCATTTTTGATTCTTATTGAGAGGTACATCTTTTTTAATTATAGATGTCTCGTGTGTTAGATATTTATTTTTACTGTTATACAAAAAGGTGATTTTCGAGAAACAGGAATTGAGAAAGGCTGAACAGGAATTGAGAAAGAGTGATATCGAAAAGACAAAATTTTACTAATAGCTACAAGTAACAGGAAATTAAAATAAATAAAAGATTTGTAAAGACGTAAATCAAACGTGTACTATTGACCAACAAAGCCTTGTATAAATCTCTAACCAGTCAGTTAATTCTTACACGTGATACACTCTTGGGCGATCATGTCCCGAAAGATTGACAGAGCAGAAGATTTCCCCGCAGTAGGTTACAATTATTTTCAGCGGTAAACTGGTTGCCACTTATGGGTATAGAACCAAATTTGTCCCGTTATTTAACACATAGCTGGAGGGAGAATCGATAGATTAATAGCTTTCTCATGGGTATTTGCGCGTAAATCAATGCAATTCGTACTCTGCCCTCCGATTTCTCGTTCCGAGCCGATATCCACTGTACTAAAATACATCCATTCGGCATTAGATGACATAAGAATCAAGTATTCACACTAGTAACAACATTGCAACTGTCTCAGGCATTTGTCAGACCACGATGTTCAAGATCATATTTTATCAGGAGGCTAAAAAGAAAATGACTTTTAAGAGTTCTGGATTGCTATGTAATGTCTGTACTTCAGTACGACAGTGAATGCTGGACAATATAATCAAAGATGAAGAAAAAACTTGAAGCAGTTGAGATGTGGTTCTACAGCAGGATGCTGCGAATATCATGGATTGAGCATGTGAGCAATGATGAAGTTTTAGAAAGGATAGAAACGAAAAGGAAATTAATACTGGGCATCAGAAAGAGATAGCTGAAGTTCTTGGGACATGTGATAAGGAAGGAAGGCTTGAAGAATCTGATACGCACAGGAGAGATAGAGGGAAAGAGAGACAGGGGAAAGCAGCGGGTAACATATTTGGGGGGGGGGGCTTGAGCAGGTGGACGGCAGAGCGGAGTTTGGGTGGAGTAACAGGAGAAAGCCTGCTAAGAGCTACCAGGGATAGGGAGAAGTGAAAATCTATAATCGCTTACGTCCTGAAGGGACATAAAAGAAGAACAAGTGGAAGAAAAGATCTCTACATTTCTGAGATGAGCTAGTATTTACTTTATTTACATTGTTATCCTCATCTTTATTGCTATGTTTGCTATGTTTACGGCGTTTCGACCCTTATACGCTTCGGCTTTCTTCAGGTGCGAGGAATTTCGAACCGAACCCTTTATTTAGATCACTTGTTGCATATCATTCTCATTTCATGCGCGATTCCACTTCTGGTAGATATGTAGTTATCTCCTTTTAACTTAGCTCTCTGTGTTATTTGTTCACTACCGCTGTGTAGCCTGATATTGAACTCACAACTGTCACTGGAGCTAACCAACGTCTATATCCACTAAGCCATGTGTCGTAACACCTGAAGAAGACAGGAGCATACAACGGCCGAAACGTCGTAATCTTGACAATAAAGATGAGGACAACGGACCGAACAATGTAAATAATGTAAGATTGATAAGAGTTTAAAGTGTAATTATTTCATTTATAAAAATAACTGTTTGTTTATTGGCTTTTAATTCCTCTTCAGAGCTTTCTGTTTGACACAAATGAATGGTGGTCGAACGTTAGTCCTGTTACAAAGGCGTCTCTATTTTGCTTAACACGGATTCGAGTTGATAGAAAACAAATGTTTTTACTGAAAAAAAGTTTATATTTTTTATAAACTTTTTATTTACTGACAGTCCATGATACATAGAAATGTTCTCTTCCCCATAAATCTGTAATGAATGTTGTTCGTTATGGGAAAGCGATTGCACCTTAAAAAGATGTGTCCATTTTGAAGATTATTTATGTAATATTTAGACTTAATCTCCATTCCAAATCAATGAAGATTCGTAGAAAAAACATTTATAACAGTTCGCGCTCTTTTTTTTACTTTATATTTTATATGTCATGTTTTTGATGGCTTATCAATCTCTAGTAGGTTATTTAAAGCCATAAAAAATTTTTAGATTATGAAAATCTTTTTGGGAGATAATAATTTACTCATACAGGTCTTACTAATTAATCCACAGCTAGGGGGAGAAGAGGTGTATTATAAGAATTATATATGTCTCATATGCGCGTAAATGAATTGGAACACAGTTTGTTTTCCTTTAAACCAACCATACATCTACGCTTACAGCCCTTGGTATTTACAATTGGTCACGCATCTACATACTGACGAGGTTCGATATTGCTTAAGTTCGATGACCGAAACTTGGCAAACTTCGCGCAGGTCGAATAATGTCAAGCAATATTTCAAAATGAAATTGTAATTGTTATTTCAGGCGAAATATAAATCTTTCAGTACGTCGACGTTCATAGCTCTCCACAACTTCCTATCCTATTTAACTGTAATCAACATGCGTAACCTAACCGTTCCTTTAGTTCCTGGTTTGCTGTCCATTTATACAAATATTTTGGTAAGTTGTTTGATGTTATGAACATTCTTTCTCCATCTATGTGACTCATCATTTCAGGAAATCATAGCTTTCTACAATTTCATCACGTATGTAGCTGCTTGTAATTTTTTTTTACTTCCTTCCTAATTGTTATTTTGCTAATCATTTCAGCACGATGTTTATTTGCTGTTTTTTTCTGTTACTCTTAAATTCTATGTCCTTTGAGTATCAAATTCTCCAAGCCATCTTTTCTTTTTATGTGTCTGATGGATTTTCATTATTTCTCTTTTTTTTTTAATTATAAGGATTCTGTTTAGTTTGTTATTTTTAATTGTGGAGTCTTCTATGCTTACAAGCTCTGTCACGGATATTTTCAAGACTCTTCTGTGGAACGACATCTTATGGATCACCTTTTCTATCGGTAAGGAAATTGTATAGCTTGCATTTCTGTATAGTAGAATTGTCTTTACATACCATCTCAGCAGAGTTTGATTAGATTTTCTTTTACTGATGCAATACTTTATTTTGCTTTTCGATGATATCTTTCTCCAGTGAGATAATAAATTTCTCCTATCATTGTACAATATCACTTCTTTATCAGTCCATAAATCTAGAATATAAATAACTAAGAACTAGCATGGTCACAAAATGAAGGAATAGTTTATATATCGATTAAAATATAGATTTGATCTCCCACTTTATATCCACATTTTAATCTCGACAATATAAGATACGCAGATGAGACAGCGCTGATAGCAAACACTGAAAGGAAAATACAGGACATCCTACAGAAATTGACAAGGAAAAGCAACAATAAAGGGCTAAACATAAACTTTAAAAAACTGAAGTTGTGGTCACCAGCAAAAAGAGGACCCCAAAATGTCAATTTTATTCTTTTTACGCTATTTATACCAACAGTCGCTACATGACGGTCAGATGACGCCTGTCGCTTATGTCGCTTCGTTCTGAGCGAGGGATCAGTTTTGAGGAATTTTATTCTTTTTACGCTATTTATACCAACAGTCGCTACATGACGGTCAGATGACGCCTGTCTCTTATGTCGTTTCGTCTTGGTCAAGGGATCAGTTCCGAGGAATTTTCTCCACTTTACGCTGTTTATACCAACAGTCGCTGGATGACAGTCAATTGACACTTGTGTATGTCTTTCCTTACCAAACGAGGAGCCAATTCTCATACACTTAACCCCTTTACCCCGTTCGGATTATCTCCACGTTTGTTTTTTGAGACACCGCCTTTAGCTGGCCCTTCACAAGTTTATCCACTTTTTGATAGGCCTATTTGTGTCATCTTATTCGATTACTAAAACCTGCCACATTTGCAAGAACATGATGTTGAGTAGCCGGTTTCGTCACCGACACTCTGACAGTACCACGCATACTCTCATACTTTCCTCACATACATACCGGCCATAATTATTAGGTGACCTCAGTGTTTTAAAAAATGATGTATTTTAATTACCTATATTGCAGTTTAATCTATGATTGAATGAAGAAAATTTATTGTGTGTGTGTGTGTATATGTGTACTGAATGAAAATTTACGAATTCTTGGTATAATGACAGGCTACATTTAAACTAGAAAGCTTAAAATATTGTAACAAACTAGTTACCCACGTGTGGAAATTAGAAAAAAAGAACATCAAATACCCTAATATAACATGGGACATAATAAAAAAACCTTGCAACAGTGGTAACGTCAACAGATTGTAACAAGAACAGAAGTTAGTCAGAAAGAAAGAAAGATCCAAAGTAATGTCCGGATGTAAACATATCAGAAAATATATTTTGGGATCATACAAACCCGGATGAAAGTGCTTACAGTTCTGGAAAATTGATCCCTTATTTTGAAATTTCAGTTATTTTAAACTTTCAGCAAACATAATTGCCGTTGGCGTCACGCTCGAAGCTGCATTTTTATCCGGTGTAAGTGTATATAATTGCAAAAATTGCTGTAATATTGCATGTGTGGATTCACCGTTGGTTTTTTAGAGCCTTTTTGAAAGTATCCACGAAAAAAAATATGCCTGGCTTTTACTTCGAGGATGATAGAAGAAGAATTTTTAGGTGCTCTATTACAAAAACTTTGCAAATTTTCTCTTTTCATTCAAATTGCTTACCGTTATCTGGAACTCCGAATCTTGTAAATAGTTCTTGTAGAAACGTAATTACTACTTGCGTAGTTGGTTTCTTACATCCTAATATTTCTGGCCACTTGAAAAAAACTGTCTATGATGATCAAATAATATGATTCACTAACTGAACCATCAAAATCCATGTGAAGACGTGACTATTGGCGGTCAGTTTCTAGCCAAGGGTTAAACTTTATTAATGGTGATTTTGCTACCAAAGAAACATCCTTTGCATGACTTTGCCAATGTTACAACATCTCTATCCATGTTTAAATTCTCATTATGCTTTTCGTTCTGGATATAACAGGGTGCCCTTCATGGAAGGATTTCAGGGTTAATTTTTGTGTTGCTAAAGGTACCCCAATTTTTTTGCTATACACGAGAACGTCGTCAGACATTGAATAAACCTCAGAGTCGGTTTTCTTTCTGGTTTTTAGCTTTTAGCTTGATTTCCTCAATAAACTTGTCATCCAATTTTTAAAAATTTCTTCCAAAGGCACAGGTAGTTTCCGCACAATATTGCACAGTACCCTTTTTTTAAATCACTACCTCCGATGTGCGTTGTGGTGCAGTGGATATCGATTCGGAATGACAACTCGGGTAGCCGAGTTCGAATTCTAGTTGAATTCCTTGCATTCCCTTACGCACAAATACCATTAGGAAAGGTATTAATCCGTCACTTCCCTCCAGTTATGGGTTGAATGATAGGACAGATTGGGTTCTATAGCATTGGTTTACAACCAGTCTACGGCAGAAAGCAATGGAAACGTACTGCGGGATAAACTTCTGCCCAGTCAGTCATGTCTCATTTAAGACATGATCGCCCAAAGCGTGTATCACGTATGACAGCTGACTGACCTCCGATTGTAGAGAAGTAATAACCTTGTTTTCCAAAGGTTCATTACTTTTTGGAATAAGTATGGACAATCCGTCCGCAGGACTTAAATAACTCGACAACAAGAATTCCATTCTAAACTCCTAATTTAATAAAATGGTTCTCCATCGTTATAACTTATTCTCTGTATGAGTCGCTTGTTCTTATTTAACCCAAAAATATCTAGCAACTGTTTGTGATTCGTTTGGAAGGTAAAACCTTCTTCCGTGAATGAATCTATAACAACAACAAAAAAAAAATTTAAAGGCAAAAACAATCCTTAAATTTTCTTTTTCTATCACGGAATATATCATTTCAGCTTGAATAAGCATCCTGAATGATTGTACAATAGGTTTCAATGAGCCGTCTTCAGGAATATGCATAACGCAAAGCTTACTTGTCACGATTATTTCTCTTTTTGAGGCGTATTGTGACAAAAAACAGTTCTAATGTTGGCATCTCTATAATTTTTTCGAATGCTTCCTAACACTCCGTCGTCCAGACGTATTTAGTGTCTTTCTTCAATGGTCAGTTAACGGTTACTAGCCTGTCACACACAATTGGATCGGTACAAACTAATGCTAAGAGATAGACCCAGGTATACGAAGGCAACTCGTGGCCTCCTTTGTAACTTGTTTCTTGAATGCCTCAGGTGTGTGGGTGGAACCGATAATTTATTTTCAAAATGATTTGCAAAGAAAAAAAATCCAACCTGCTGTTAAAAACTGTTGTTTACCCATTTAAATAATGTATGACCCCACTATGTATCTTCAGTTAAGTGCCATACGTGATACACGCTTTGGGCGATCATGTCTCGAAAGAAACATGACTGACTGGGAAGAAGATTATCACGTAGTAGGTTGCCAGTGCTTTCTGCGGTAGACTGGTTGCCGACCAAGGCTATAGAACCCAATCTGTCCTATTATTCAATCCATAACTGGAGGGAAGATACGGATTAATACCTTTCCCATAGGTATTTGTGTGTAAGTGAATGCAAGGAATTCAACTGGAATTCGAACTCAGTACGCCGATCTCTCGTTCCGAGTCGATACCGACTGTACCAATTATGTATTTTACCCAGGCAAAATTAAAAAGTGTCATACCCTGACATCCGGTTACCCTGTTGCCTTTCCTGACCCAAAACTTCAACTTCATATTTCAAACTAATTCTCATTTTTGATTGAACAATAGTAACACATCTACAAGCACATTCTCCAACTATCACTCACTAATTTTCTAAGTAACCACAAATTCATCTTATATTTTCTAAATAGATCATTTTTTTACCATTTATTTTAAAATATCACCTGAAGAAGAAAAGTATTGTTCTGAAACATAAAAAAAACATTTGTGTAGGGATGAAACGCTTTTAAAAAAACATTTTAATAACAAAGTTACAAAAACTTTGTAAGGAGCACTATTTATGAAAGTAAATGGGTGAACAATGATTTTTAATCTACCTGTTCTTTCCCTTCCTTATATATATATTCTCTCCTGTCAGGGTCAGGGGTATAACCAGTTATGACACAGCAAATAATCCTCACAAATATTTTGCCCACTTTTTGACGGCGGGAGTACACTCGTAATTATATACACATAATATTATATCTGCCATGCAAATTCTTAATAAAAATATATCTTTCTGTTGAATGAGAGAGTTTTTGACATCACTCCAGCAAAAATTATTCCTCTGATCGTGACATAAACTGGAGACGATTTAAGAAAGAATAATAAGTAGAGATAAAGTGAAACGATATAAGCACAATTGTAAGGTTACGCGGCCTTTCTACCCACTCTCGACTCTCTAAACCCATGGTTCTCAACCCCGGGGTAAATTACTCCAGTGGGGTAATGGGCCCATATATTGCGGGTAATGGATGTTTGGTTTGGGAACTTCAGGACAATATTACTTCATTTTGTGGGAAATTGGAACTATGGCCCAGACGTATTGGAAATGGAAATTTTGCACAATTTTCTGCATTTCCTTCCTTGATAAATTTAATTCTGAAGACGTCCTCAACCACATGAAGACAAAAATCAGTAATCACTTAAATGGCCTCTTGGAAAACTTACGCAAGTACTTTCCAAACTTGAATAATTCCAACAATGAATGAGTAAGAAATCCATATCTTGTGAGTGAAAATATCATTTCTGATGAGGACTATCCTGCAAAAGAAGAATTTCTCACACTCAGGATGAACAATGCATGGAAGCTTTTGTTTGAGACCAAGTCTGGTCTAGACACCTTTTGGATCTCTCGTCTGCAAGATATACTAACACTAGCCTCTAGAGCAGTACAAATTCTCGTAGGATTTTCAACCACTTATCTATGTGAACAAGATTTTTCTGCTATCCTTGGAATGAAGACCAAGAAACGTAGCAGACTCAACGTGGCAAACGACGCCCGAATAGCCCTTTCAGTCACAAAGCCAAGAGTAAATAAACTGGCACAGGCAATACAAGCTCAACACTCACATTAAGAATCACAGCCAGTTTAGGCTACTATACATCTGATTATTATAGATTGGTACTATTGTATTGAATAATTTCCACTAACTTTGTCGGCTTTTAATGTCTATCCACTCCTTCTCTTTACCTTCCCCTATGTAGCCCCATGCGCAATAGTGGCAGTGGAATGCCTTGCTTGGGGTGAGATGATTAAAAAAAAAAGTATGAAAATATAATTACTTTTTTTCCTATATTACGGGTATTTGTTCATTGGTGTAATGGATAATAGTGAAATTGTATTTTAGGGTTATCGCAGCAGAAAGGTTGGGAATCTATGCTCTAAAAGTTCCCAGTAAGTCATTATGAAACTCTTTTTCTTTATATGCCATGTTTTTTCTGTACGTAGGTGATTATGGCTCTACACAATTTTCATTTCATTATCCCCTAACCATTCGGCCATCTTTCCTCCAGTATATACTGTGAGGTTCAAATTTCCCAAGCCCACTTTCCTCATTATTTGACCTATAAATTTCAACTGCTTTTTTCTGATTTTAAGTATAAGTGTCTGTTTTATTTTTCCACGCTCCCTAAAAGCATTATTCATATTCTTTGTTTCTAACCATATTTTCCTGTTGCTTAATCATTTGCTTAGCTTCTGGAAGGCATCATTCTCTATTCCTGTGCTTCTTTTGATATAGGTGTCTCATATAGGTAAATTGTTGTACCTGTGAAATGTTGGTGTCTCCAATTTGTAATATGATATTTTGAGCTGATTCTTTTGCTGACAATCATGATTTCTCTCTTATTCCAATAGTCCATTATTCTTGCTTTTTTTCTGTGGGAGTAATTGTAGCTTTTTTTTTCTGTCCCTGCTATCAACACGGGATTTAGGTTGCTTATCCTCTGACTTTCTCCCCTCATCTTGCTTTCAGTATGGTCTGTTAGTGTTAAAATTTCCAGAAATGTAAACTCTGTTTTTCTGATTCTACATGTAAGAGTCTCTTTCCATCCTGTTTTATTTAAACGTCCTTCATTTACTCGCTTTCTCCGTCGCTTAAGAGCCCTCTTCATCCACGTTTTATTCAAATGTCTTGTTTTCTCACTCTTTCAGTCGCTTAAGATACTCCTTCCTCCCCGTTTTTATTTAAAGATGTTTCGTTTGCTCACTCTTTTTAAGAGCCCTCTTCCTTGTTTTATTTAAAAGTTATTTGTTTGCTCGCTTTTCCCGTAGCTTAAGGGTACCCTTTCTCCCCGTTTTATTTTAATGACTTTCGTTTGCTCACTCTTTCAGTCGCTTAAGAGTCCCCTTTTTCTCCCCGTTTTATTTTAATGACTTTCGTTTGCTCACTCATTCAGTCGCTTAAGATTCCCTCTCCTTCTCGTTTTATTTAAACATTTTTCGTTTTCTCACTCTTTCCGTCGCTTAAGAGACCACTTCCTTCTCGTTTTATTTAAATGTCTTTCGTTTGCTAACTCTTTCTATCGCTTAAGTGTCCCCTTCCTCTCCGTTTTATTTTAATGACTTTCGTTTGTTCACTCTTTCCGTCGCTTAAGTTTCCCTTCCTCCCCGTTTTATTTAAATATTTTTCGTTTGCTCTCTTTTCCCGTCCTTGGTATCCTCAGTATCCTGTTATAGCCTTCTATCTCCCTTGCTTCAATTACCCACTTCATCTGTGATGAAATTGCTCTGTATTTAGTGCAAATTAGGAGGATGAATAGCTATTAAGCCGGTTGTTAGAGAAAGGCGTATTGTTTCTAAAGTCAATGAAAACGTTAATGATTATGACATAATTAAAAGAGAAACAAATTGGTGAAGCCATTAACAACATCTGCGATCTGAGAAAGACATTTATAAATAACATTAGATATATTTAATATTCTTTTCAGACGAATGTCTCCAACACAATAATCTACAAAAACCTTAACGGTTGCTAAGTTGAGAATAGTAAGACACAAGGCTATTTCAAATGAGCATCTTATGAGTATCAGATTTTCCCTGAGAGAGAAATGATCGTTAGCCCAGAGCTTGAGTATAACCTACATATGACAGCAAGGTCTGATCAGGAGATTAAGGCTTTTAAAGAGCGAAGTAATATCTATTCATTTCTGTTGTGCCCATGTCTACTGGGTGGTAGTAACTGTTAGGGTCCCAAATATGGGCAAATAGTGAACATTAAAACAAAAATAAAGCTTTATAAAAGAATAAACATCCTTTTTTTCATAGTAAATGTACCATAAGTACATTATTGTGAAATTAACAACACATATGATAAAATTATCGGCAATACATTTTATAGCAAATTTACCTACAGTACATTTTATCCGTAGTTTAAATTATAAAATTGCATTCAAAATATAATTAGTTGAAAGCATAAAATTACGTACAAAATATTTTTATTTCGACATTAGTTAGCCCATAAAGGTGTTGATATGCAACTAAACAAATGAATTAACCAAAGGTAAACGATTTACGAGATGAATTCAATGCGATAGTTTTTTTTTTTTAAATCAGGATTTGTGGAGGGCGAGAAAGAGACAACACCTTAAGGGCATTCACTCCGGACCTAAAGTCAAATTCATATATCCAATCCGTTACTAAAATATTCCAAAAACTGTCTCTTACCATGCGTTATCTCTAGAGGAAGATTAAGCCAGAAAAAGAGTATTACTGTCAACCCCACACTTTTTGGCCCTGCTAGTTTAAGCAGTATTCTAGTTCCACATTTGTATTCTACAAGTTACATAACTTTTATAGATTTTACTGGTAGGTTCCCAGATCACCCGTCACAATCTGGACAACATAAGATACACAAACTACACTGTGATTTTTGCAGACACAGAAAGGAAACTGCAGGACCTTCTATAGAAGATAGCTGAAGAGCGGGATATAAAGGGACTACAAATAAACAGCAAAAAAACAAAAAAGAAAAAGAAACGAATGCATGGTCATAAGCAAAAAATGCAGCCCAATGTGCCAAATACAAGTGGGGGACACTAAAATCAAGCAGATACGAAAATTTACATCTCTGGAAAGTCTTAGAACCGAAGACGGAAAGTGCAACACAGAGATTTAAACGCGAATTGGTATGTCAAAGGACGTGTTCCTGAACCTGTATAAAATAGTAAGACACAGGAAACTTTCACTACAAGCAAAGAAGAGAATACTAGATTGCTATGTGATGTCAGTTCTTTAATATGGTTATGAATGTTGTACAACATCAACAAAGATGAGGGGAAAACTTGAAGCAGCTGAAGGATGCTGTGGATATCGTGGACCGAGCATTTGAGCAATGACGAGGTGTTGGAAAGAATGGAAACGAAAAGGAAATTAATACTGAGCATCAGGAAAAGACAACTGAATTTCCTAGGACATGCAATGAGGAAAGAGAGCTTCGAGAATTTGATACTAACAGGCCAGATAAAGGGAAAAAGAGACAGTGGAAATCAGCGGATAACATATGTGAAGGACCTGATCAGGTGGATGACAGAACATGGTGCTGCGAGATGTTATAGGAGAAAGCGTGCTAAGAGCCACCAGGGATAGGAAGACGTGGAAAGCCATGAAAGGACAGGGCACATAAAAGAACGCCTGAAAGGACAAGGCACATAAAAGAACGCCTGAAAGGACAAGGTACATAAAAGAAGGCCTGAAAGGACAAGGCACATAAAAGAACGCCTGAAAGGACAAGGTACATAAAAGAAGGCCATGAAAGGACAAGGTACATAAAAGAACGCCTGAAAGGACAAGGTACATAAAAGAGCGCCTGAAAGGACAAGGCACATAAAAGAACACCTGAAAGAACAAGGTACATAAAAGAACGCCTGAAAGGACAAGGCACATAAAAAAGGCCTGAAAGGACAAGGTACATAAAAGAATGCCATGAAAGGACAAGGTACATGAAAGAAGGCCGGAAAGGACAAGGTACATAAAAGAAGGCCATGAAAGGACAAGGTACATAAAAAAAACGCCTGAAAGGACAAGGTACATAAAGGAGGCCTGAAAGGACAAGGCACATAAAAGAAGGCCTGAAAGGACAAGGCACATAAAAGAAGGCCTGAAAGGACAAGGTACATAAAAGAACGCCTGAAAGGACAAGGCACATAAAAGAGGGCCTGAAAGGACAAGACACATAAAAGAAGGCCTGAAAGGACAAGGTACATAAAAGAAGGCCATAAAAGGACAAGGTACATAAAAGAAGGCCATGAAAGGACAAGGTACATAATTGAACGCCTGAAAGGACAAGGTATATAAAAGAACGCTTGAAAGGACAAGGTACATAAAAGAACGCCTGAAAGGACAAGGCACATAAAAGAACGCCTGAAAGGACAAGGCACATAAAAGACGGCCATAAAAGGACAAGGTACATAAAAGAAGGCCTGAAAGGACAAGGTACATAAAAGAACGCCTGAAAGGACAAGTTACATAAAAGAAGGCCTGAAAGGACAAGGTACATAAAAGACGGCCATGAAAGGACCAGGTACATAAAAGATGGCCTGTAAGGACAAGGCACATAAAAGAACGCCTGAAAGGACAAGGTACATAAAAGAACGCCTGAAAGGACAAGGCTCATAAAGAAGAAGTAATCACTCATATTTCTAGTCTTTCCCGTTCTTAAGAATTGCTATTCTGTGAAAAAAATCTCACCTGGATGCCACTCCGAATACTAGAATCTTAATCACTTCAGATCAGTTACTATCTATCCATCTTTCCTACTAAATCTTTTTTCGACCTACACACGTTTCCTTTTATACTGAATAATTTTCCCCGTTAGTCTTCTTTCGGGTGAACCATTAGATACGGAAACAATGACGTAGATAGAGAATCGAACATAACTTTTAGATATAAACTTTTTGTATTTGTCTAAAATACTTAAGTCCTATGAGTGTTATATTCTCAATGCCGTCTTTCCTCATTAGTTTAAGGACGTCAAGACCTTGGATTATCTTCAGGACTTCCCCTCCTAAATTCAATTGTCTACATTTGCACTGTTGATAAAGCTGCAACATCATCACATAATCTGGAAACCATGTAAACATGGATTCGTTAAGGGTTAAGAGATGAGGAAGTATTTACATTAGTCACACTAAGAATTTCTAGTACCTGAAGATGAACAGCCGAAACGTCGTAAACATAACGGTCCTAACAGCGTAAATGATATAAACGTTTTGCAGTTCGTAGATGACTGTCAAAACGATCATGAAGAAAAGAAGCGATTTTCAAAAGTTTTTCTTATATATTAATGTATTTAAAAAAAAAAAACAAAGTTTGTTTGAACCCAGTTTGTTCACAAAACACTCTAATCGTACAAGATCATATGGAAAGGTGACCAAAATATCAGTTATTTCTTAGTTTAAAGAAAGGGGTGGACGCCTTGAATAAATCACCGGAAAAAATTTAATAAACCGCATATTACTTAAAAGAATAGCTGAAAGCTTGTTCAAATTGCCAAAGAGTGAAGCATAATTTAATTGTTGTAAAATCTATATCGATAAAAGTGACAAGAGTGGACGTTGTGTAAGTATTTGTTTGTTTGATAATTCGACTTAGCGTCTGCATTTTACGGTCTAGATCGACGAAAGTTGCGCTCAGATGTAGATAAAAATTTTAGAATGCTAACGGCACCTTAAAATTTTTCAGAAAGCCAAAATTAGGGGTAGAAAAATATATATTATCACCCCACAAAATCAGGGATCAGTTTATGTATTGATTATAATATAGAATCGATCACCCTACTTTATATTATCTATATATGTTGCCCCTACCCCTCCCACCCTAATCCAATAAAGACATTCTACATTGTTATTTATATCTATAAAAGTGACGAGGGTGACATTGTGTAAGGATTTGCTATGTAAATTCATCATATGTTTTTTATTCTTATTATTCCTTAAACTACCCGAGTGAAACCGGGCTAAACAGCTAGTCTATATCTATAAAAGTGACGAGGGTGGACGTTGTGTAAGTATTTGCTATGTAAATTCATCATATGTTTTTTTATTCTTATTATTCCTCAAACTACCCGAGTGAAACCGGGCTAAACTGCTAGTCTATATCTGTATATGTGACAAGAGTGGAAGTTGTGTAAGTATTTGCTATGTAAATTAATATGTTTTTATATTTTTTATTCCTGAAACTACCCGAGTGAAACCGGGCTAAACTGCTAGTGATCTTTTAAATTCCAGATATTATTGAATCACTTTTTACATCTTCCACATATTTTTCATCCAATTAAATTTGACTCGTTCCCATATGTTTTGTTTTTGCTTTGTCATCCATTAACGCAAAACTTGTTGCTCCTTCTTGTTTTGTTTTTACCTTAGATAAGTCCTATGAGTGTTACATTCTCAATGCCGTCTTTCCTTATTATCTGTTATCGCACTCTTTTTGTGATTATTAGAAGATCAGCTGAAAAGTTCATAGTCTCAACAAGATAGGCTAGTGGAACATGACTAAATGAGGTTTATTTTTTTAGCAACTTGCGGTTCACACACTTCCTTCATCGGTAGTGCATTGCTTGAATCCCGTTAGGGGTGAAAGTTGCATTCTGAAGGTCAAAGAAAATCTACAGCAAATATGAAGTCAACATCATCACGATACTGTCAAGGGGTTTTCATATCGGGGAGCAGTTGATAGTCAGATCAGATAAATTGGGAGTGAACATATCATCGGTGGTGGTAGTTTCAGAACCTCAAGATTTTGGATTATCTTAAATTCAATTGTTCAGATTTGCACCGTTGATAAAGCTCAACATCATCACATAATTTGAAAATCATGGAAGAATGGATTCTTTAAAGTTTAAATCATTTTCTGAGAACTTACTTGATAACACCCCAATTCCAAATTGTATATATTTTCAAGAGAAGTCGCTAATAGTTGTGAATTTTTCTTTAAACAATCAGATGTCCATTTTTCTGGAGAGAAACAAGGCAGTTGTTAATAAAGAGGAGTTGAAATTAATACATGCAAGGTTTTACAGTTCTAGCATCACTGATTAAAAAAAAACATACTTTTAGACAGCCTTCGTACGTATGTCTCCTCCTCGTCCCGATTATGATTAAAAACACCTCGAT
Organism: Ascarosepion bandense; assembly: GCA_037127315.1. Taxonomy (NCBI): domain Eukaryota; kingdom Metazoa; phylum Mollusca; class Cephalopoda; order Sepiida; family Sepiidae; genus Ascarosepion; species Ascarosepion bandense. The sequence continues at coordinate 5,221,100 of JBBBDQ010000945.1, read as the reverse complement.
GCAGATATGATCTGTTCATGATATATAGGGCATTTGACGAAAGAAGCAAAACTTTGTCGCTTCAAGTCACTTTTTCAACGCTCATTCCCCCACTTTTTATTTTAAATTTCTGTCTCTAATTTTATTCTTATTTTCTTGCTAATTTTAATCTAAAAATCACATTTTTGCGACCTCGGATTTCTCAGTTGACCATTACGTTACACCAGAATCTGAATTTTAAAATTATGTGTCTGGTGTTCGGGGATCCATAAAAAAGAAACAAGACACAATGCACCATTCGCATTAAATTAACGGTTTTAGCAAAAAAAAAAAAAAAAAAAAAAGAAGTCGGTCAATGTGTGGGTTTATGTATCTGGAAACTGCTTACTACCACCCCGATCTCGTATGTGAAATAAATCAAATAAAAGATACCCGAAGTAAATCGTATATCATTGATTCAACGTTGGTGTCCTTATTGAGGAATTTCCGCTAGACCACAAAAATTCACAAACAACACTAATCGCACCATTTCAAATAGAAATATGTACAATTAGGAATTTATTAAACTAAGGGTTAAATACAAAATCACCTCATTGCGTAGGTTTGTATATCTAACAACTGCTTACTAACTACCTCTATCCTCGCACTTAATCGAGTAAAAAGATACCAGAAAATATTGATTTATTTTGTGATACACCCTTGATTTATTTTGGGATGTAGCGTTGGGTTAATTACTGAAGAATTGCCGAAAGGCCATTAGTTTTCAGAGAGAAAATTTTGTGGTAATTTCGAATCCTATATCGGAAGCACATACTTACTTAAAAGGTTCCTGAAACACAGTTCTTTGATTTCTACTTTAGTTTGTGCTTGAGCATTGGTAACATGAGCCGCCTCTTCCTGAATTAATACTTCGTAGTCTCGTCTAAAAAAACATCATTCTTCTTCTTCTTCTATGTGCCCTGTCCCTTCAGGACGTAAGCGATCATGGCTCTCCACGTCTCCCTATCCCTTGTGGCTCTTAGTATGTTTGCTCCTGTTCCTCCTGGCAACCCCCGTTCCGTCATCCACCTGATCAGTCCCTGCAAATATGTTATCCGCTGCCTTCCTATGTCTCTCCCTCCTTCTATCCGTCCAGTCAGTATCAGGTTCTCCAGGCTTTCCTTCCTCATTGCATGTCCCTGGAACTTCAGTTGTCTCTTCCTGATGCTCAGCATCAATTTCCTTTTTGTTGCCATTCTTTCTAACACCTCGTCGTTGCTTGTATGCTCAGTCCACGATATCCGTAGCATCCTTCTGTAGAACTACATTTCGGCCGCTTCCAGTTTTGTCCTCATTTTCGATGATATTGTCCAGCATTCACAGCCGTATTGAAGAACTGACATCACGTAGCAGTCTAGAACTCTTTTCTTCGTTTCTATTGAGATTTTCCTGTGTGTTAGTATTTTGCTCATCTTTTGAAACGCGTCCTTTGCCATGCCAATTCGCCTTCGGATCTCCGTGTCGCACTTTCCATCTCCTGTTAGAACACTTCCTAGGTACCTAAATTCTTGTACTTGTTTGATTCTGTTATCCTCCACCTGTATTTAGCATTTTGGGTTGTATCTTTTGCTGATGACCATGCACTCAGTTTTCTTAAAGTTTATTTGTAGTCCCTTCTTGTCACTCTCCACTGCTACTTTCTGTATGAGGTCTTGTAGTTTCCTTTCCGTGTCCGCAATCAGTACTGTATCAAGACATCATTACTTTGGCTAATTTTCCAACAAAGTTAATTTTAGCAAATATCAATAAATTTATGCTTATTTTTTTCATAATTTCTAGCAGTGAAGAAGGAATTTCAGTTTCAAAATCCCAAATTTTCCTCTTATTACTTGTGAACGTGAGTTACATTTATTAATATTTTATTTTATTGTGAAAACACCAATGTACGCTAACTACTTTATTGACGTCCATCAATATCAGTTCATTAACCTTATCGTAACGAACAAACAAGATTTTGCTTTTAGAAATCGGTATTCACTAAAGCTTTAATCTTTGGCTATTGAATACGTCCACACTAATGAACACTAAGATCCCTTTTGATAATTAGTCCGTTTAATCACTCCCCCAGACAGGATATTAATCAAATTTCAATTCTTAACCGGATTTATGATGTGGACTACGAAGCAATGCATCACATGTTTCCACTTCTATTCGATATCTCTCTTCGGGAAGTTGTCATCATGGCGCCCCCCCCCCCAACTTCTTGTCTTTTATATCTTTTACTAAATCCTTTTGCTAAATTTCCCAAACCCTGCTCAGCCAACCATTATGTAAATTATGCCATGTGATCTTCTATCCTACTTAACTTCAATATATCCTGTTAGTACCAAATTTTCATTGCATGTTTCTTCATTATATATACCCCAGAAATTACAACTACCTTTTTGGACACAATTTTAGTTTTTTTAAAAGACTAGAAATTGGGGAACACCGTGATGACAACTTCCCGAAGAGAGAAATTCCCTAGTCTTCTTATTAATAATATAAAATTCCCTTCTTCTTCTTCTTCTTCTTCTTCTTCTATTTGCCCTGTCCTTTCAGGACGTAGGCGATCATGTCTTTAAACGTCTTCCTCTCCCTGGTGGCTCTTAATATGTTTTCTCCTGTTACTCCACACAACCCCCGTTCCGCCATCCACCAGATCAGGCCTTTCAAATATGTTATTCGCTGCCTTCCTCTGTCTCTTTTTCCTTCTATCTGATCTGTCAGTATCAGGTTCTCCAAGCCCTCCTTCCTCATTGCATGTCCCAGAAACTTCAGTTGTCTCCTCCTGATGCTCATTATTAATTTTCTTTTCGTTTCCATTATTTCCAAAACCTCATCATTACTCACATGCTCGGTCCATGATATCCGCAGCATCCTTCTGTAAAACCACATTTCCGCTCCTTCAAGTTTTTCCTTAATCTTTGATAATACTATCTAGCATTCACTGCCGCATCACATAGAAATCTAGCAGTCTCTTCTTTGATTTTAGGGAAATTTTCTTGTGTCTTAGTACTTTACTCAGCTTCTGGAACGCATCCTTCGCCATGCCAATTTGCCTTTGAATTATCACTTCCGAATAGCCATTACTAAAGAAAATCACAGCTCATCAGTACGGTTAGACTCTGATTGCTTTTTTACCCAGGATGGAAACCCGACAGAAATGGCGTCAGTCGGCGACTCTACCCCTGGGTTATGGGCGTTCGGTGGAAGTAGGCAGACTTTTTAGCGCATATCATTATACGCGCCCAATAGCTAGAGCGCTCTAATTCATTTCATTGAATGAGCGATGCGTACATGCCAGAGAGGCCACTGTTTATCAAAGTCTACTATTTTTCCAGAGTGCTCAATCAGGGTGTGAGAGCGTAAATATTGTCATCTGCAGATCACATCCGTATCACAGCTCATCGGTACGGTTAGACTCCGATTGCTTTTTTACCCAGGATGGAAACCCGACCGAAATGGCGTCAGTCGGCGACTCTACCCCTGGGCTATGGGCGTTCGGTGGAAGTAGGCAGACTTTTTAACGCATATCATTATACGCGCCCAATAGCTAGAGCGCTCTAATTCATTTCATTGAATGAATATATATATATATATATTCAAATTTTACATTCGAGAAATATATGTCAACCAGAGACATGCATTCTTCAACTCCAGTTAAATAAAAAATGAAGAAATTCTAATATACCGGAAATAAAGTTCAGTAAAGAAACGAAAGGCGTAAATGAACGTTGGCCAGGAAAAGGTCGCGAAGGGTAGAAAACAAAATTTTATTAATATATGAAAATACATTTTCATAGTAAAAATATCTGCAATACATTTTTATATAAAATATTAGTAACAATACAAATTCATAGTAAAATTAATAGCAGTACATTTTTATAGTAAAATTAATAGCAGTACATTTTTATAGTAAAATTAATAGCAGTACATTTTTATAGTAAAATTAATAGCACCTAACGAAGCCGTGAAATTTCCACGGAAGGATAATTATGATTTCCTGAAAAAAATTTTGTTTTCATACTACAAATGATAGTAACGTCTTAATAAATAAAATAAATGAATAAAATAATAAAATTTTAAAAAAATTGTTTTTATTTATTATTAATATTATTATCATTATTAAATAATTTAATAATATATAAAGTTTTAAAAATAGTTTTTAAAACTTCAAAGAATTGATTGCGAGTGAACTTTTTAATTATTAATTGATGATTATATATATATGGAATATCATTACGATTGAGCTCTCTGGAGAAGAAAATTTTAAAAACAGTTTCCACTTCTGCTATATGCGTGAATCTTCAGAAATGAATTGAGTTCTTTCGGTGACTGGCATGTGTATACACTGCTTATATACAACACGTTAAAATTTCCCTTTTCTGATACCATTCATCGATGGCTAAGGGAGTAGCGACTCCGACTGACACCAAATCGGTCGGATTTGTCAGAAACAAGTGGATGTGTCTAGCCACACTGATGAGCTGTAATACAGCGAAACAGGCTTGTATGTTGTGGATGACTTATATATATATATATATATATATATATATATGTGTGTGTGTGTGTGTGTGTGGTTTAGCTTGATATAAGCTCGAGACCTTCAGTGCTGTCTATCAAAAACGTAAGTGGAAGACATAGTCAACTTTTTGATCTCGTCTAACAAAATCACTTACAAAAATAACACATCCTCATCCTTCGACCAACCACTCAGTCATTTAAGGGCCATACGTGATACACACTTGGGCCTCGAAAGAGACATGACTGACTGGGCAGAAGATTATCCTACAGTAGGTTTCGATTGCTTTCTGCAGTATACTGGTTGCCAGCCAACGTTATAGAAACCAATCTGTCCTGTTATTTAACCCATAACTGGGGGAAAGAGATGGATTAATACCTTTCCTAAGGATATTTGCGCGTAAGAGAAGGAAAGGAATTCAACTGGAATTCGAACCCCAACAAAAGTAAAAATAGAACTTTTCTGGCTAACATAAACTTGCAGGAGGTGATGAAGTTTTCAGCAAGCAATGTCACTCCTGATTTGTTGAAAAGTGTGAAATGTTACAACTGTCTCATTGAATTTCGTATTTAGAAAGTAATAAATCATTAAAAGAAGTTTCATTAAATTCCATCGAAAAATCCTATCTTTTCGACAATATTTCTTATTTCGAAATGTCACAAATTTCAGAAAAAAAATTTTTTCTCCTATATTCAATATTTTTGATTCTCAGAATCATTGTCAGAAAGTGAGTGTTATATAAATTTTGTGGTCAATGAGATTGTTTTGGCTAAAACCTTGCGTTTTTTATTGCTGGAATTATATGTAAATTTAATTTTATCCAAAATAAAGCTGCTTTCTCTTAAACATCTTTATGGACGGCGCTAGCCTTCCAGATGTGAGAAATATATTCACATAGCTTAGCGCTTAAGCAGTGAAAGGAAATTATCAAACATAACAAGACGTACCTGGTATAGAAAAACAATTTATTTGTCTTGCAAAAATATGCTGAATTTTGCTGCTACAGTGTAGCTTGGTATAGTCTCTTTTCTCTGCTTAGCTTGGTATAGTATCCTCCGTCTAGGAGTGGGATGAAAAAGACACAAGGAACTGCGATCCGCGACGTACAGGAACTTTCTTCTGGGTCAGCTTCTTTCACAGTTTCTTATCTTGGTATAAGATGATAGTGCTTAGAGAATTTTTCTCTAGGAAGGCAAGGCTTTGCCCATAGGGTATCCTTTTTAAGGTAAGAAGGGTAACAAGAGATTTTCTCTGTTACAAAGTTGTGGCATTAGCCTAAAAGATTACAAAGAATTGGTAAGATGGTCTCGATATAGCGAGACAAGTGGGCGCCAATTTAGGCCCTGCTGCTACAAAAATCCGGAGCGGCACAAATACGTCCGATACTGTTCGTGCTAGCTGAAAAAAGGAGAGCAAAACCATCAGAAAAAAAACATAAAACCTCTGGTAAAGCCCGCCTAAAGTTCAAAACGAGGTTCGGGTTAAATCAGCCAATCAGGAGACCCGTTACATCTGTAAATTTCCGACACAGAAAGCAACACACTGCGCCTTATTGGCCTCACTCTCTCAACCAACCTCAAGTTGAAAGACTACAGTGCATCCATAACCACATCTACTGCTAAGAATTTGGGACACTGTGTCGGTTTGGGAAGTCGCAGACGGCAGGACGAATTACATGAGCTGATTCATGAGTATTTTCGCGTGTATAATTTACAATTTAATTTCGCATTAAATGAAAGATTTATGTAAAGTAATGAATATGACCAGTTTTTGAAGTTACGGTCCTCCGCTAAACGCGGCCTGCTCAAAAGTACATGAGAATGTGTTGGGATGAACAACGTGCAACTGAAATGATAAGAGAAGAGATTATTTGTGAGATATTTTGTAAGGAAACTTTGTATTATTTGACAAGATTTGCACCAGCATCCCCTAACAACATAGAGAACGCCACTAACTGATCTTAAACAACTCGACCACGTATAATTTTCCTCACAAATATTTTCATAACTAATCAGGCTGGTAGAAATATATATGTATAAATATACTGTTTAATTAAAAACAGTATATCTACTCAAATAGATGTTCAAATTAATAAATTATAATGTTGGTTGTTAATTCTATTTTGTTTATCTCTGGAACTTTCCGTAACATTGTTTGTCTTCATTTATCGACATTAAAGTACATTTAAAACAGAGATGATTATTTGCTAAAAAATGAAAATTGTGTATATAAAACTTTATTTGGCTTCATTTAGAGTTTGGAATCATTCGAGATCGAGTAATCTAAGACGTACCAGATTAATTAGTGTCCTCCTTTACGTTGTTAGGAGTCGCAGGTTCAAAACCTGCCGAATGACATATATTAAAAATAATGTTCAAACAAATAAAACAAAAATTATCTGGAATATGAATGTATAGAAACTACAGCTGCCACAAAGTGACGAATGAAATTATATATTGGTTTAAATATAGAATTGATCCCTCATTTTATATCTGCATGAAAATTAGATAATCTACATTAAAATTTAAGCGGTCACAAAATAACGGATCACTTTATATGTTCGTTTAAATATAGAATTGATCCCTCATTTTATATTTGAATAAAAATTAATTAATCTACATTAAAATTAAAGCGGCCACAAAATGACGAATCAGTTCATATATTGGTTTAAATATAGAACTGAACCCAATATTTTATATCTGCATTAAAATTAATTAATCAGCATTAAAATTAAAGCGGCCACACAATGACGAATCAATTTATATATTGTTTTTTTTTTATAGAATCGATTCATCATTAAAATTAAATAATCTACATTAAAATTTAAACGGCCACACAATGACGAATCACTTTATTTATTTGTTTAAATATAGAATGGATCCTTCATTTTATATCTACATTAATATTAAATAATCTACATTAAAATTAATGCGGTAACAAAATGACAAATCAGTTTATATATTAGCTTAAATATAGTATTTATGTCTCATTTTATATCTACATTAAAATTAAATTATCTACATTAAAATTAAAGCGGTCACAAAATGACGAATCAGTTTACATATTGATTTAAATATAGAACTGATCCCTCATTTTATATCTACATTAAAATTAAAGCGGTCAAAAAATGACGGATCAGTTTATATATTAGCCTAAATATTGTATTGGTCTCTCATTTTATATCTACATTAAAATTAAATAATCTACATTAAAATTAATGCGTTAAAAAAATGACGAATCAGTTTATATATCGTTCATATGTACGAATCCCACTTGAAGTCTACGATGCGTTTATATCCAAAAAAAACGCAGAAGCCACAGTAACCTCTACAAAGAAAACCTGATTATTGACTTGATAAACAGGTTGTTTGTTTACATTTGTCTACAGTACGGTACATTTAGAGGTGATTATTTGCGAAAAAATGAAAATGGTGTATATGAGGCTTGATTTGATTTTGTTTAGACAGTGGAATCATTCGTGATCAAGTGGTCCAGGACGCACCAGATCAATTGGTGGCTTCCTCTGTATTGTTAGAGTCGCAGGTTCGAATCTTGCCGAATGACATATTAAAAATAATGTTTGTTTTAATCTGCGTGACTGATATATATATATATATATATATATATATATATATATAGTTATGAATTAATTGTACATTGCGACACGGAAATTTCTATGTTTTCTGATAGATGTTTCCGTGTTGCAATGTACAATTAATTCATAACTATATATATATATATATATATATATATATATATATATATCAAACATTTCCTGATGAAGAGAATCTATCTCAAAACATAGAAATTTCCGTGCTGCAATGCACAATTAATTCATAACTATATAATTATATTAAGCTCTATAATATTTATTATATTGAGCACTGTTATATATATATATATATATATATATATATATATATATATATATATACACGAAAAAAATCGCAAGATCGCCAATACGTATTCTAATCTTAAAATGTTACACAAGTAATTTTTAAAGACCTTTAATTTTTAAAGGTCTTTAAAAATTACTTGTGTAACATTTTAAGATTAGAATACGTACAGAGTCGGTTTTATTATTATTATATATATATATATATATATATATATATATATATATATATATATATATATATGGGTTCATTCGATAATAAGAACATTTACACAGCTGAGAACTACAAAGAATAGACAGTTGTTGAGAGAAATCACCCATTTTCAAAAAGAACTTTGAATGTAAAAGAAAATACGTCTTCTTTATATCTACAAGGAATTTAAACTTTCTTTTTCTTTTTTAATTTACTTTATCCGAGGCAAGGCAACAATATAGAACAGAATTTTGAGGACATAGAAGATAAAGATGTTGCATTTTAAATTTTGAAGATCAAGATCGACTCAAAAGCAAAAATTAAAAGAGAGTTCTACAAACGAGAAGTGCGAGAGAAGAAACTGTTAGGATAGAACTTGCGGTTACATCTATCCAATGCAACTCTCTACTGATGAGACCTTGTAGTCAATTTAGTGATACGCTTACGTTCATAACAGTAGTACCATATATAAGTGTTCTTCAAGATTTTATTTCATGAAATTATTTATAGAAAAAGATATGTACAAACGACGGTGCGAAATTGACTGTAGTCAAGATGGTAGGTAAGAAATAAAACATTGCTGATTCTTCTTCGAATTTTATAATGAAATATCTAAATATATAGTAGGAGCACCAGACCATGTCTTCTGATTCTGAGTAGATGTATTCTTTCTGTTGACATTTTCATTATTATTTACTCACCTCACTAGCATGAAATTTTTACAATCATTCTATCTTTCGACAGTTTTGCTGACAAAGCTTTTAAATAAACAAGAACCCAACCAGAAATTCTGTTCTTCTGAAATCTCTATGCGAAACTAAAATGCTAAAACTAAGTTATACACAAATAAAAAGTAATCATGCTAATCATCTTCTGGGCGTATATTTCTGTATTAGTTAACGATCAAGTTAAAATAAAATAAAACTTTTTAAAATTCTTTTTATTTACGTGAATTGGTGTCATATGTATTAATATGAAATCAGTATCGGATGTGCAAAATAATTTTACTTTTTTCTATGAAATTAAATCTATTGCCTCATTTGAAATTAACTCTATTGACTCATATACGAAAAGAAGAATTATTTTTAAATCATTAAAAAAAAAACAAATTAGGCTAACATAAAACAAAACAAAATCCTCATCAGTCTGATATCAATTTTGTTAATGAAATATACCATTGTCATATTAACCCGATTTTCTATAATTATTGAAGTTAGGTAAAAACGGGATATCTCATTAATATATAGAAAGAGATGAGGCTGCGTGACTGATATATATATATATATAGTAATCCGCAGACAGATCTGTTTCGCTGTATTACAGCTCATCAGTATGGCTTAGACTCCGTTCGCTTCCTAACCCAGGATTGAAACCCGACCGCATCGGCGTCAGTTGGCGATTCTACTCCAGGTCACGAGCGTCCGGTAGAAGAAGGCAGGCTTTTAGCACATATAAACACGCCCAATAGCTAGAATGCTCCAATTCATTATCGAATGAGCGATGCGTATATGCCGGAGTAGCTACTGTTTACAAACTCTCCCACTCCTCCAGAGTGCTCAATATATATATATATATATATATATATATATATATATATATATATATATATATATATATATATATGTAAGAAAGCTATGGAACACGTAGGTTTTAAACCCACTGTTCATGCATTTACTTTTATAAAGAGTGCTCGATACAACGTAGAGCTTTATATTGTAATGGTTGTTACAATGGTTTATAAAAGCATAATGTTACTACACAAAAATATTCGCGTTTCGGAGCTACGTTTGCTTCTCACCTGGTGATAAGTTGAAAAAATCTAGATATAATATATTCGAATAGCGTAGCGAATTCAACGAGCGGACAGTTGTCGATTTCTCGTACGTACATATGTGTACGTATGTTGGGGTCTGTGTGAAACTATGATAGGTAAAAATTGCTATTATTTTATTTAAGACTGTATTGTTATTTTTTTTATTTTAAAGTCGTTTATTAGCTTGTTATTTTATTTTTTGTGGTCGCGTATATTTAAATGGTAGAAATTCTAATTTGTAATGCTTGTTAGTTTTTATGTGTGGTGGTATTAATTTTACTACGGCAGAGATGAGTAGTTTACGTTAATGATGATTGCGGACAATGTCTGCTCTATCACTGATATTGAGCGCTTTTAAATAAGTACCAAGCATATAAAATATATAAATAATATAATATACAGGTGAAGAGGCTCATCCCTTGTTTCCTGTTTAGGAAGCGGTTTCCGGTTTTCTCTTTTCCAATCTTTTCACTCTTTTTTTAATTTTTTTTTTCAATTGGAGTAGATAGACTAAACTATCGCCCGGTTCACACTCCACCTACATCTATTGAACAGGTGAAGAGGCTCATCCATTGTTTCCTGTTTAGGATGTGGTTTCCGGCTTTCTCTTTTCCATTCTTTTTACCCTTACGTAGCCCCCTGCGCATCAGTGGCGTTATCGCCTTGCTTGGGGTGAT